>CAUYRT010014642.1:0-11200 GCA_963574885.1 Lepilemur ruficaudatus
ACGAGACCCCGTCTGTGCTAAAAATAGAAAGAAATTATTGGCCAACTAAAAATATATAGAAAAAATTAGCCGGGCATGGTGGCACATGCCTGTAGTCCCAGCTACTCGGGAAGCTGAGGCAGAAGGATTGCTTGAGCCCAGGAGTTTGAGGTTGCTGTGAGCTAGGCTGAAGCCACGGCACTCTAGCCCAGGCAAGAGAGTGCCACACGGTCTCAAAAAAAAAAAAAAAAAACAATAGTGTGATAGCTGTTGAAGCTAGATGTTGAGTACATGAGAGCTCTCATTATACTATTCTCTTTATTTCTATATATGTTTGAAATCTGCATATTTCAAACATCTGAAAAGCCAAGCATGGTGGCACACGCCTGTAGTCCCAGCTTGGGGAGGCTGAGATAGGAGCATAGCTTGAGCCCAGGAATTTTAGTCCAGCCTGGGTAACACAGAGAGACCCCAGCTCTAGAAATAAATAAATAAGTAATACTAAAAGTAAAATTTCACAAATTCTGTAATATGAAAAAGTTGGATGTTCAAAGAAGGAGCTACAACTCTGAAATAGCAATAAGATTATTAGTTAAATTTCTGTCATCACTTGAAGCCTTAATTTTTAAATTATTTTGGGTCAACATCACAGTCTGCCAGTAACACCCCCAGTGAGGCAGTCATTGGAAAAGTGATTTCTAAAACATGAAACATAAGACTCACAGTTATTAACTAAGGTGACAACAAGCAAGAAAATCTAACCTCTTCATATAAAAGAATGTAACGATAAAAATACTACAACTAATTTTAAGGAAAATGATAAAAGAAACTAGCAGTATCTCATAACAAAAGAAAAATAAGCTAGTTGTATTTCCCTTTCTTATGGCAGCCAGGTTTAAGATTTCTCATGCTGCTAGAAAGGCTAGCACAAAGCAGATCACACAAGAGATTACACTAAGGCTGTATATTACCTTTAAAAGACTCACACCAATACACATAACTCAAACAGCAATATGAAATTACTTAAACTATAGAAACAATCCCTGAAAGTATAGTCATTTTAAATGGAGACCACCTCCACCAGTCTTACACACATGGTGAGACTGCTCCACTGTGTGCTGGCAGATCATCTTGAGCAGGAATGAAGGTGGCCAATTCTCCATTAATAAGGCATGGAGGAAAACTTAGAATAAAGCCTCAACTGGAACTGCTAATACTGTAAAGACACAGTACCTAGCAAGATATTGGGAAGCTATGTTCTGCAGTGTATTTCAGAATACAACTCAAGAATAGGACATAAAAATCCTTTTCCATTGACCCTGAAAGGTCCTGATTCATTTTCTGTGGTTACTCAAGCATTTTTTTAAATTGTTAACTATCTGACACCTATTAAGAGACTCTATACATACACACGCACACATATATATACACACACTATACACACACATATAGCATTACATGATATGGAAAAAACCTACCATGAACCTACTACTCATTAAAAATTGGAGAAAATATTAAACTTTTCATAAATTTTACATAACATTCTTATACAGGGATCATGCCAATATAGAGAAGAGACAATCAGACCACTTTTCATAAGATCTCTCCATTATCTTACTGAATTCTATAATCTGTCCTATTAAAACACCTTTCTAAATTTTTTGCTCTTTTAAAAATGCAGTAATAATTTTTAATTTCCAGTACTAGATTCGTGGATAGCCTGTCAAACAGCCACTAGATTTTACCCCACAAGAGTTTTCTAGATGTATGTATACCCCACAAACTCACTATAGAAATATATACCAAAATAAGACAAGGAATACACACGATACTTGCCTCCTTTTCAAACCAATAGTTCTTTTATCCAAAAACATCAGATGCTACCAAAATACATTTTTCTAACTACAAAGTTGAATAGAGTGTAAACACTTTATCCTCATTCCTAAGAATAAGTAATGACAAAAACTCTTTGCAATTAACTAATGAAATTTAAATTTCTAGGAATACGCTTTCCTCCTTGTCCTTTTGAGAGCTCCCATCATACAATTCATAGATTCAAATGGATTAGAATCTCTTCAAAGACAGAGACCATATATTATTCATCCACTATTCATCACTGTGTCCCCTACACAGGATTAACTCAATGTTTGTTACAAGTAAGCTAAACTCCAAGAAACAAGGTTTGAACTACCTCAGTCCCAACACAAAACTGGAAAAAGATGAGCCTACTTCTCAAGAGTTTGAGAATAAAAAGATACTAAAAAAAGAATAAAACCATAGATACTTGTGTTACATTATACTCCTTTATCACTTAACTCAGAAGTGTGTACTAACTGCAGAAATAAGTTTGGGAAGAATAAAAATAAATAAAAAACCTAGACCCTAAAGTTCTCCTGTCAACATGCTCAAATACTATTATAGAATCTTCCACCTTAAACTCATACCAACATCCTAAAAATTTAAATAAAAAAGGCTTTCAAATGAGACCTAATAAAAATTGATTCTATTTCATTACAGTTTAAGTTCCTGAAATTGTGTGCATAAATCATGTGATTGTGCTTATGTTCATTTTCTAACGTGAGAGCCCAGTGTCTTTCATCAGATTCTCAGAAGGATAAGTGACCCAAAAAAACTTTAAGAACCATTAATCTTGCACATCAAGAAACATTCCACTTTCCAGAGGAATACAGTTAAGTTGGTTTAGTTCATGCATTTTTCCTTCATATTCACAGAAGGGATCTTTACTATAAAATTAGTCTTTCGAAGAATTCCTTCAGCCCAGCCAAGAAGTTCCAATATCTACAAATACATGTATCAACAAATCCCATATCCCAAAAACAGTTTACTCATAAATGCACCCCCCCTAAAAAAAAGACAAAGAATGCACAATCTATCATAAACCAGCCACTCTGTTAGATTCTTTAATACTCTTGTATCCTTTCATATTAAACTCTCTGGAAGATCTAAATTTCCTCGAAACTGTAAAGATTTTTAATGAAGGTTTTCTGGTTTTAATTCCACACTGACTTATCTGCCTCACTGAACTTAATACACATTACTGTTAAGACAATTCCCCTCATATATACCCAGGATATTTACAGGAACACTCTGATTATTCTAACTGCAAGGCAAGGACCGTTTATTGAACAGGCAGTCAATAAATATTTGTTGAATGAATGAAAAAGGATCTTTCCTCCAACAGATTTAAAGTTAAGCTATCAGCACCCATGCAGCTGCTCTGGTACAAGTAAAGCTGTGAAAGCATACCCTCCCTCTCAAACATAACAAGCTAAAGTGTCAGAAATGCCCTGCGCTCCTCTACAAACACAAGATAATACAGCTGTGGATACCCATTTTACAGGTCACACTGGCCAAAGACAACATGCGTTCCATATACATGTCTCTCACAGTTGGTCTCTTCCAAATATAATCCAACCAGTAATATGTGCCCCTATCTTTCCAATATGCTCAGATTTGCCAACAAACACCTCCTGAAATGCCACAGTACGGTGAATATACTACCAATACGGTGGTATTGGTAGTCAAAATATTTGTTATAGTCCCAGCTTTGTCATCAATTTAACTTGTGACCTTGGAAAAATTATCTCTTTATGCCTCAGTTTCCTATTTTGTAAAATGTGAGAAAATATCCTACCATTTTCACAGAGATTTAAGAGCACAAAGAAACTGAAAGAGTATTCTTATTACAAAGTGTATATAAACCCATGTCAACAAAAAAGACCACCCATTCTTTAAAGCCTTGTAGCAATTACTTACTGTTAAAGATGTTCAGGGTCTTCACATTTACACAATTTACTCTATTCAAAGGCACAAATTATTCTTAAGACCACAACTGGCTATGCCAAGTTTCTCCCCTCCCTGATCCCACACACAAATGTTATATAGAATACCATTACTGCTGTTTCCCAGCAAGTAACTAGATGCTCCCAATCCCTAAAATACACACACGTATCAACCTGCAAGGACCATCCCAACACTTATTTAAAAAATAAGCTAACTTACAAGGGGAACTCCATTACACTTACACAAATACAAGCAAACTCTTCCGGAACGCTTTTCATCCTTGCATACACACACAAACACAGCCGCTACACACCAACAGACCATCTGTCTCCTAAACCAAAAACATGTCTTTCCATGTACAAACTAACCAGTTACATTTATTAAACTTGTAACATTGAAGTCATTCTGTTGTTGCTGCATACACTTCAATGTGTCAGGGACACCACAGACCTTGTCATAACAGGTAAACTACCCTCTGATCATTTCCCTTACCATTCTCACCCGCTAAACAGACACAAACTGGACTATGGGGTAGGCTCCAATCATGCCTATATACACAAACTAATCTGTCAGGGGCACAGCCGACTCCGCCTCCACTCGCTTACTTTCCAGCCCCCTCCCCCAAGCCAGGAGTCCGCTTGTCAGGGACACCCCTTCACCCCCGCCTGGAGGGACTTCCCGGTAAGCTTAGGATCCCCTTCCCTACTCTCCCCTCCCCCATCTTACCACCGCTCCCCCGAAGGTCCAGGTCCGGGAGATGACAGTAGCTCCCAGGAAGCCAAGGACTGAATCGCTGAGAGAGTAGTTAGGCCTAAAGGCCTGCCCAAACCGTTCTACTCACCGTGTCAGAGGCCGAGGCCGAGAGCGATGAGAGTGCAGGGAAGTAGGGAAGAGGGGGTGGCCGCCAGGCTCCTCCGCTTCCCTTGGTCCACGGCGGATCCCTCCCGCTTGTCAGGAGGCGGCCAGCGGGTAAGCAGACTGGCGGAAATGCGAGAGAGGAGAAGGGAAAGGTGTAGGGCTGAAGAGGGAAACCGAGGGGAGGCGGGTCCCGCAACCGAGACGGGGATCGTCTCCCCCTCCGCAAAGCGAACCCAAAATGGCGGCGGGAGCAGCGGCAGCGGCGGCAGAGCGGCGGCGGCGGCGGCAGCTCCTCGGGAGGGAGGGAGCGAAGGGCGCCTCGTGCCCCCCCACCTCCCACTCCTCCCTCTTCGCGTACTCCCCCGCTGTCCCCCACACACACCCGACTCTGGCCGCGGAGCGCGCACGCCCGTCCGCACGCGTATGAGTGTTTCTCGGCTCGTCGCTCTCTGCTCCCACCAACCACCACCTTCGGCCGCCCAGCTCCCGCGCGCCAGCCAGCTCGTACGCTCTCGCTCGGGGGCGCCTCCTCGCGCGGTCCCCACTCCCCCCTCGGCCCCTGTCAAGCCGGCTCGGGCACAGGCCCTCACGCGTACCTTCAGCGGCGCGAGCCCGAGCCTCCTCCTCCTCCACCTCCTCTTCTTTCCTCCCCCCGTTCCCCGCCCCCACGGCCACCAACCGCCGCCACGGCCGCCGCCGCCGCCGCCGCCGCCTCCTCCTCCACCAGCACCCCCCCAACCCTCCACCTCTCGCGCGTGCGCCTCCCACAATCCCCCCCGCGAGACTGTTCCATTCCCTTCGGCTGCGGGGGTGGGGGAGAAAAGGACAGGCAAAAGCGGATAGAGCTTGCTGTTAGGACTGTAATTACCAGAGGGAGAGCAGAGACCTAGGACCACCTATCTCCCGAGGCTCCTCGCCGCGGCGCTGAGGCTAGTCTCCCTCCTCGTCCTCCCCGGGCCGCGGCGAGCTCGTCTGCCTCGCGCCCCTCTACTGGCCAGCGGTTGGAGGCCGCGGCGGCTGCGCGTTGAATTCTTCCTGCCGTACCACCCGAGCTTTCTTCGGAGTTGCGGAACGGGCGCCTCGAAGTCTTCCTCTGTTTGTGTCTGCCGGTCATTGCCTCAGGAGAACTAGTCCTCGACTCACGGTGAGGAAATGGACCTGCACGGGAGTTGGGCCTAGAGGGAAAAGGAGTGGTACTCGGAGCCTCCATGAGGTAGGGAGTCAGGCCAGCAGGACTGGCGCCCTTCCTAAGGGGCTTCCTCCCGGGCTCTCAGTTGTCAGCCTGGTTCCCACGGAAGAACCAGCGTGGTGGTCTGCTTTCTGTTGTGAGCCCAGCTCGGATTTCTCGAATTTCATACGGGATAGTATTTTTTTTGCCGTTTACGCACTTTTGGGATGGTAGATGCATCTTTAACCTCTTTAGGCAGCCTTATGTTAGAAGATGAAGAAACCATGTATTTCTAATTCAGTTCTGGATTCGGTCTCCCATGTCTTGTATGTCCTTCAGCAAGGTATTTTTCTTAGTTCTTTATCAAAAACTGTGTGTAAAAATTAGTCAACTCCAAGTATGCCTTCAGGGTTGATGTATGAAATAATAAGATAATATATGTAAAGTAGAATTAGCTCCTAGGCATAGGGAAAGTGCAAAATATTATGTTATCATTTACAGTAGTTGATAAGGTTTGTGGGTGTAATTGGTAGTTTGTATTCCATCCTTCCAAATCGTTAATAAAACAATGCAAATCTAGGTCTATCAGATTCCTGTGGCTACTAAATACTTGTTTTTCGAAACTCTTTCCTGATATTTGATGGTTCAATTCAGGAAAACTATGGACTATTAGAATCCACAGATAATTCCAAAGTTTGTTTAATCTAGTAGTTTTTACTTTCAGCCAAAGGGTAAAGCAGAATAAATTAAGTGTAGGATCTACTTGGGTTTCCCTTTCTGTCACATATGTGGACTCATAGGGATCCAGGAAATAATTCGAGAATTGCCATACTAGATTGATCTCAGAAGCCCATTCAAGCTCTAAAATTCAAGTAAACAGTCCTAAATTTCCCCCTTACAATATATGGATTAAGTTTTATTTGCTTTGAGTTTTTCTTGCATTGCATTACTCTGACACTGACTCTGCGGTGTCCCTCTTCCATGTTTTAAGGACTCTTGTAATTACAATCGGCCTAGCCGGACAATATAGGATAATTTCCTTATTTCAAGTCAGGTGATTAGCAACCTTAATTCCATCTACATCCTTATTTCTCTCTTGTTATATAACATAACATATTCACAGGTCCCAGGGATTAGGACATGGACATCTTTGGGAAAACCACTATTCTGTTTTTCATACCTATGTTGGTTCAAATAATTCAGGGTTCATTCATTCAGTGAGGTCAGCTTATTGAGCACTTACTATATTTTAGTCGCTGGTAGGCTTTGGGGCATACACAAAAGAACAGAACACTATCTTATTTACTTACACTTAGATGACAATTTATGAATTGGGGTAGTTATTAAAAGCTACTTGAACGCAGAGACCATAAGTAACTTACTTGATATACTGGTGTAGTGAAATTCTATTAAAAGTACTTTTTCTTTGAAGCATAGGCAATCATGCTATCGATGAGAAATTTTACTATGAAGGCAATGTGGTATAGTGAAAAAAGTTAGGTTTTTAAGACACAGGCAAACTAGAGCCTAAAGATCAAGTTACTAGACTTCTCTGGGCCTTGAGCTTCTCTTCTGTAAAATGGGGGTATGATTATCTATCTCAAAGTGTTGTTTACTATAAAGATTAAACAGAAACTCATGTTTTGGCTGGGCGTGGTGGCTCATGCCTGTAATCCTATCGCTCTGGGAGGCTGAGGCAGGTGGATTGCTCAAGGTCAGGAGTTCGAGACCAACCTGAGCAAGAGCGAGACCCTGTCTCTACTAAAAATAGAAAGAAATTAATTGGCCAACTAAAAATATATAGAAAAAATTAGCCAGGCATGGTGACACATGCCTGTAGTCTCAGCTACTCGGGAGGCTGAGGCAGAAGGATCGCCTGAGCCCAGGAATCTGAGGTTGCTGTGAACTAGGCTGACACCACGGCACTCTAGCCTGGGCAACAGAGTGAGACTCTGTCTGGAAAAAAAAAAAGAGAGATAATAAATTTTTGTTGTTTGACACCACTAAGTTTGTGATAATTTGTGTTATAGTAGCAATAGGAAACTAATACCTAAGAGGAGCCAAATCATGGCTAATCTCCAAAGTAGTCTGCCTTGGATTGTGGTTTTGTAGTTTAATTTAAATGAGGATGTGGTTTAACTCAATTTGTTTTCAAGCAAAGTGATAGACACTCAACAAAGCTGCCTAGATGTCCAGTATTTCCTTACTGCTCTGCTTCTCCTGACATCAGTCCTTAAGCTGTAAATAGACAGCTAGACCCTTACATTGCTATATGACAGTTTATCTGAGCTGCCCTCAGAATTTCCCCACTAGAGTAGAAGTAATTAAATGCTTATTTCATGATGCTTCCTTGCTGGGAAGTTATCTAAATGCAATATAAACAGGGAAGGCTCTTTAATATAAAATTTTTTCCCCACACACCAGTCATCCTTTATTGGGCATTAATGCTCAAGTAGAATATGAAAGGGGCCAGGCTCACACTTATAATCCTAGCACTTTGGGAGGCTAAGGCAGTAGGATTGCTTGAGGTTAGAAGTTCAAGACCAGCCTGAGCAACATAGTGAGAAACCCTCTCTAAAAAAAATTGAAAAATTAGCAAGATTTGGTGGCACTCGCCTGTAGTCCCAGCTATTCGGGAAGCTGAGGCAGGAAGGTTGCTTGAGCCTAGGAGTGTGAGGTTGCAGTGAGCTATGATGAGCCACTGCCCTCATACCTGGGCAACAAAGTGAGACCCTGTCTCAAAAAAAAAGAAAGACTATGAAAGGATTCAGCAATAATCAAATATCCTTAAGGGATGCCAGGTCAAGGAGGTCGCAGTCTGGAATGTAGAGTGTACCCTCCACACTGGCCCTGCTTCCATTGGTACTCTTGTAGGTGCTCATGTTTGAATTTCTTATAAGAAAGGCAATAGCTGGCTGGGCCTGGTGGCTCATGCCTGTAATCTTAGCACTTTGGGAGACTGAGGTGGGAAGATTGCTTGAGGCCAGGGGTTCCAAACCAGCCTGGTCAACATAGTGAGGTCCCTTCTCTACAAAAAATAAAAAGGTCAAAAACGTTAGCCAGGTGTGGTGGCACCTGTAGTCCTAGCTACTTGGGAGGCTGAGACAGGAGGCTTACTGAACCTAGGAGTTCAAGGCTTCAGTGACTAAGACTGGGCCACTACACTCCAACCTAGGTGATAGAGTGAGACCTTGTCTCTTAAAAACAAACAAAAAAGAAAGGCAGAAGCTGCAAAGCACATGCTGCCAACGCCATAGAAATCACACTGAAGCTCCCTTTCATTGATGCATTTGTAATACCTGTAGTAACCTCTTTGAAATGCTGCAACAGTGCCTTTAGAGGTGAAATCCCACATTAATATGCAGTTTGGCAGCTCCCCTAGTTTGACATCCATGAGTTTCTTCTCCTTCACTGGTACAGCTGATGCCATATTAGGGTCCTGGTCTGATATAAACTTATAAAATGAGGTTTCCAATGTTAAAAGAATTGGCCTGGTGCGGTGGCTCACGCCTGTAATCCTAGCACTCTGGGAGGCTGAGGTGGGAGGATAGCTCAAGGTCAGGAGTTTGAAACCAGCCTGAGCAAGAGCGAGACCCTGTCTCTACTAAAAATAGAAATTAATTGCGCAACTAAAAAATATATATAGAGGCCAGGTGCGGTGGCTCACGCCTGTAATCCTAGCACTCTGGGAGGCCAAGGCGGGCAGATTGCTCAAGGTCAGGAGTTCAAACCCAGCCTGAGCAAGAGTGAGACCCCATCTCTACTACAAATAGAAAAAAATTAATTGGCCAACTAAAAATATATAGAAAATATTAGCCGGGCATGGTGGCACATGCCTGTAGTCCCAGCTACTCGGGAGGCTGAGGCAGAAGGATCGCTTGAGCCCAGGAGTTTGAGGTTGCAGTGAGCTAGGCTGACGCCACGGCACTCCTTCTAGCCCAGGCAAGAGAGTGAGACTCTGTCTCAAAAAAAAAAAAAAAAAAAAAAAAAAATATATATATATATATATAGAGAGAGAGAGAGAGAGAAAGAGAAAGAGAGAAATTAGCTGGGCATGGTGGCGCTATAGTCCCAGCTACTCAGGAGGCTGAGGCACAAGGATCACTTGAGCCCAGGAGTTTGAGGTTGCTGTGAACTAGGCTGAAGCCATGGCACTCTAGCCCGGGCAACAGAGTGAGACTCTGTCTCAAAAAAAAAAAAACAAATGTTAAAAGAATTTTTATAAGGTAAAATTTACTGGAATGTGGTCAAGATTGACAAGTTATAGGTAAATGCTATATAAGCATAATCATTTGTAAATAATTTTTTATTTAACAAGGGAAGATCTTTGAGATTTTTGTTTGGCTACAGATTGAGTATTCTTTATCCAAATGCTTGGGACTAGAAATGCTTGGATTTTGGATCTTTTTCAGATTTTGGAATATTTGCATTATGTTTACTGGTTGAACATCCCAAATTTTAAAATCTGAAATGTTCCAATGAGTATTTCCTTTGAGTGTTACATCTGCACTCAAAAGTTTTGGATTTTGGAGCATTTCAGATTTGGGATGCCTGTACCAAGACTTTAAACTCATGCTTTAGATGATTGCCTTTTAGCAAAATAGAAATATACACTCCAGACTGCCTGAATTCAAAGCCCAGCTCTTCTACTTGGTAACTATGTAAAACTTGGATAGAGAGTAGTAGTAATAAATTAATATTTCCAAGTTATTTAATCCCTATAACAATCCTATATTTAGATACTATCATTATCTCCACTTTACAAATGGGAAAACAGACACACAAAATTTAAGTAATTTGCTCAAGGTCACACAACTATTAAGTGAAAGAGATAGATTTCAAATCCCAGCAGTTAGATTCCAGGGCCCACGCTTTTAACCATTTTGCTATAATTGCCTCTGTTTCCTCGTCTATAAATGGCAGCTAATAGTACAGTAACATGTCACCTGATAGGGATTCGTTCTGAGAAATGCATCCTTAGGCAATTTTGTACTTGTGCAAACATGGTAGAGTGTACTTACACAAATGTAGATGGTATAGCCTACTACACACCTAGGCTATATGGTATAGCCTATTACTCCTAGGCCATCAACTTGTACAGCATGTTACTTGTGCTAATACTATAGGCAGTGGTAGCACAATGGTATTTGTGTATCTAAACATGTCTAAACATAGAAAAGGCAGGGTAAAAATTCAGTATTGTAATTTTATGGTCCATAAGATTATGTGGCACATGCCTGTATCTACTTTATTTTTTTTTTTTTTTTTTGAGACAGAGTCTCACTCTGTTGCCCGGGCTGTAGAGTGCCATGGCATCAGCCTAGCTCACAGCAACCTCAAACTCCTGGGCTCAAGCAATCCTTCTGCCTCAGCCTCCCGAGTAGCTGGGAC
>CAUYRT010014646.1:0-21911 GCA_963574885.1 Lepilemur ruficaudatus
GATGATGAAAAGCGCGGATCCTATTCCAGTCTAACGGGATCAGCACTTTTCACCTCAAAAAAATGCGTGCTTCTGGTTGCTGAGGTTAATCAACTCCAGCAACACACCACACAGGACTTTCAGTTTTCACCCCTCTCAAAAATCCAATCCAAGCAATGATTCTTACAAGAATAGTGATAACTGCTGCAGTTCATACAATAATGGACAAAGGATGGTGAAATAATTTTTCAAATAAGGGTTATTTAGAAATCTCTACTAACAACTGCTTTTAAATATCCAGTTACCTGTCCTGAAACATAGATCTGATCACCAACACCATATCCGATTCCAAGCTGATAAGTCCAGTGGTGATTCTCAAGATGATGGTGAAAAGTGTGGATCCTGTTTCAGTCTAACAGGATCAGCACTTTCACCTCAAAAAATACGTGCTTCTTGTCACTGAGGTTAATCAACTTTGGCAACACACCGACACAGGACTTGCAATTTCCAACCCTCTCAAAAATCCACTCCCACCAGCGATTCTTAAAATAATGGGGAAAACAGCTACTGTTCATAAAATAATGGACAAAGGACAGTAAAATTCTTCTTCAAATAAATGTTTCGGAGGCTCTATCAACAATTCCTTGGATGTATCCAGTTACATTGCCCTAATCCTAGATCTGAATGCCAATACCACTTTCGATTCCAAGCTAATGAATTCAGCGATGATTATCAAGATGATCGTGAAACATGCGGATCCTGTTTTAGTCTAACAGTATCAGCACTTTTCACCTCAAAAAAAATGCGTGCTTCTCGTGGCTGAGGTTAATAAACTCCGACACCTCACCCAATCAAGATTACACTTTCCACCCCCTAAAAATCCAATCCAACCATCGATTCTTAAAATAATGGTGAAAACTGCTACTGTTCATAAAATAATGGACAAAGGATAGTGAAATAATTCTTAAAATAAGGGTTATTTGGAAGGTTCTAGTAACAACTCCTTGGAAACATCCAGTTACCTTGGCTGAATCATATATCTGCCCACCAACACCATTTTAGATTCCCAGCGGATGAATCCAGTGACGATTCTCAAGATGATGGTGAAAAGTGCGGATCCTGTTTCAGTCTACAAGACTATCTAAAGACTGAAACAGGATCCACACTTTTAACCTAAAAAAATGCATGCCTCTCCTGGCTGTGGTTAATCAATTCAGGCAACGCATTGACACAGGACTTGCACATACCACCAGTCTCCAAAATCAACTGCAACCAAGGATGCTTAAAATGTGCGTGAAAGAAGGTTGTTACTAGAAACTTCCAAAATGGGCATGAAAACTGCTACTGTTCATAAAATAACGAACAAAGGACAGTGAAATTATGCTTTAAATAAGGGTTATTTGGAAGGCTCTAGTAAAAACTCCTTGGAAATCTCAAGTTACCTTGGCGTAATCATAGAAAATCCCACCAACACCATTTGCCATTCAAAGCTGATGAATCCAGTGATGATTCTCAAGATGATGGTGAAAAGTGCGGATCCTGTCTCAGCCTTTACACTGAAATGGGATCCGCACTTTTCACCTAAAAAAAATGCATGCTTCTCGTGGCTGTTCTTAATCAACTCAGAACACACAGACACAGGATTTGCACTTGTTACCCCTCTCAAAAATTGACTGCAACCAAGGATTCTTAAAGGAAGCATGAAAACTGCTACTGTTCATAAAATAACGGACAAAGGAGGTGAAATAATGCTTCAAACAAGGGTTATTTTGGTGCATCTAGTAACAACTCCTGGGAAATATCCAGTTACCTGTATTTAAACACAGATCTGCCCACCAACGCCATTTCCAATTCCAAACTGCTACATCCAGTGATGATTCTCAAGATGATGGTGAAAAGTGCCGATCCTGTTTCACTCTAAAGACTGTAAGTAGCGAACTGTAGCGTAACTTGATGTGTGTGAACATACTGTAACCTACTCATGTAACAAGTAGCAGAGTCTTTGCCAGTCACAGGTAGCCAACTGGTTAAATTATGTTCAAATAAAGCAAATACCCAGCTGTAACCAAACCACTTATTTCTGTCCCTCACTTGCATTTTATACACAACACTTGCCTTTTTCTATCCATAAATGTTATCCAATAATGTGGTAGTCCTGGGGTCACTCTAAACCTATTCTACTTCTGAAGGATATTCAATGTGCAAATTGTTCTTTGTGGAATTAAACTCTCAAAAAAGAAACAACTTTAAATGCTGATATATGTGTTTGTTGTTCAAACTATGTCCAGAGGCATTTAATATGGGGAATCACTATCTTACTCATAATTTTGTTATAATTGTGGAATGACAAAAAGTCGAATGTGACAGCAATTCTCACGTTCATCATGTGTATACACAAATTCAATGAAAAACTGTGTGTGGCTTAACAAATTCTTTTCTCTTTCCATACGTATGTTTGTTCTGATTATATCTGTTGAAATATAATTTCATGTTTGTCGACTTCAATAAAAAATCTGGACTTATATTTGGTATGTCTGATCTTTATTATTTCATTTTTTGGTAATTCACTTTTATTATGTTTTATAAAAGTATTGGTCTATAATAAATTGTAGAGTAAAAAAAAAAAAAAAGCAAACCAGCTCACTTTCCCATGGAAAAGAAGCTACATGGATATAAAACTGCAGAGACCACACCCACCTTCAAAAGGACTCACTTTTCAACATTTTTGTTTCAGCTGTTCTCCCATTTATATTTTTTGCTGGAGTATTTTAAAGCAAATCCCAGATATCACCTAATTTTATAAGAAAATACTTCAATGTGTAGCTGTAAAAGTAATGGCTTAAAAACTGTAACCATAATATCATCACATTCAGCAGAGTAAGTAATTTCTAATAGTGTCTAATACTCAGCTTATATTCACTTTTCCTTGATTACCTCAAAACGTTTTTGTAATTGGTTTGTTCAAGTCAGTGTGCAACCAAGGGCCACACTGCATTCAGCTGATCTGTCTCAAGTCTCCACTGATCTAACCATTCCCTCTGCTAGTTTTTGAAACCATGTGATTGTTGAGAAAACAGAATCATTCATCCTGTGGAATTTCCCACATTTCTAGACTCAGTTTATTGTTTCCTGGGACTGTCTGTTAACCTATTTCTCCATCTCTTATCATTCCTATCTCCTGGGAGTTAGAACCGAAGGCGTTATGAGAGCCATGCTTGTGTGTGTGCATGTGCATGTGTGCAAGGTGACTTCCTAGCTGGTGCCATGTGCTTTCTATTGCATCAGCCTGAGGGACACGTACATCCGGTTGCCCACTTTCATTGAGGCTGACATTGATCAGTGGGTTTAGGTTTTCACCCTGATCCATCCATTACAACATCCTCCACTGACTTTGACTTAATGGTTAGCAGCCATTAATTATTGATTCCTAGATCCATTACTTCATTGGGATTTCCATATGGTGATTTTCTAATTATCTCATTACTTCTTCATTTATTAGCTTGAATGGCTTTCTATAGAATGAAACATTCCCTTTTTATGTGGTTACCTTGAAACACAGTCCATAGAGGACAACAAGATAAATGCTTGATTAGTTCTCTTCCTTTCATCAATTTTCAGAATAACACATTGGTGCCTTAGTGATTTCTCAAGATGACCAATTCATTATGTTTTATTTTGAATTTTTTTGAGTATCAATATGAACTCATAGATTTTAATATATTTGATGTGGTTGAAATATTAGCATCAATTAGCATCATTGTTCAAATGGTCCCGTCTTTGGGCAATGGGAACCCATTCAAGTTGGTTTTGGGGCCTTTTTTTGTCATCACCCTAGTAGCTTTGAGACCCCCTTGTTTTAGGCATGATAAGGTGTCCCACACTCATCTTGTAGATTTTCAGCCCTAGGCATGAAATAAGCCATTTCTCTAAGGAGCTCTGGTTCCTTTCAGTGGGAGTTGACTTGATGAGCCGCAGTCTGTGTTCTGCAGGCTTTTAACCCTTTCCTCATGAACTGGAAGAGCTCACCAAAGACTCAGCACATTGGAGTTTGGGGCCAAGGCCATTGCTTTGCTTTGAGAGTCTAGTGTATATATATCTTCAGGAGCTCATGAGGAAAGAGACCTGGGTCTCCTAATCCAATGACATTTAAACCACCCCCTGAAACCTCTGACTTCATTCATTCATTTATTTGTTTGTTCATTCAACAAACACTTAATGAGTACCTATTACATCTATTGTTTCAGGCCTCAGGAGTATAGCAATGAACAAAACAGACCTAGCCCCTGCTGCCATGCAGATGATATTCTAGTAAAGGGAAGACAACAAATGGGTAAGCACATGTGTGATAGTGTAGAGGGTGTTTTTCTATACAGAGTGGTCTGATAAGCATTGGAGCAGAGACCTGAAGGAAGCAAGGAAGGATGCCAGGCAGACGTATGGGGGAAAAGCGCTGGGATAGAGGGAACAGTCAGTGCAAGAGCCCTGAGTCAGAAGGGTGCTCACCGTGATTTCTAAAATTGGAGATACTGACAAATTTTTTACTATCCAAGGTTTCAGCACTTCTTATCAGTTGTGAATTATTTTCTCACAGGAAATTTTATAAGTTTACAGCTTGCCTTTCAATAGTGATCTTTTTTTTTTTTGAGATGGGGTGGCTCTGTCACCCAAGCTGGAGTACAGGGACAAGATCATAGCTCACTGCAGCCTTGAACTCCTGGGCTCAAGCAATCCTCCTGCCTCAGCCTCCCAAGTAGTTGGGACTACATGTGTGCACCATCACACCCGGCTAAGTTTTTGTTTGTTTTTTTTAAGAGATGAGGTCTTGCTGTGTTGTCTGGACTGGTTTCAAACTCCTGGCCTTAAGCAATCCTCCTGCCTTGGCCTCTCAAAGTGCTGGGATTATAGGTGTGAGCCATCACAACCAGCCAATGGTGATGTTTTATATGGTGACTTTTAAGCCATAGCTTCATGACATCTTGCAAGATATATCATCTTCCTCCCCACATACCCGAGCATTCATATTTTTTTTTTTGAGACAGAGTCTCACTGTGTTGCCCTGGCTAGAGTGCCGTGGTGTCAGCCTAGCTCACAGCAACCTCAGACTCCTGGGCTCAAGCGATCCTTCTGCCTCAGCCTCCCAAGTAGCTGAGACTGCAGGCATGAGACACCATGCCCAGCTAATTTATTCTATATATTTTAGCTGGCCAATTAATTTCTTTCTGCTTTTAGTAGAGATGGGGTCTCGCTCTTGCTCAGGCTGGTCTTGAACTCCTGAACTCAAACAATCCGCCCACCTCGGCCTCCCAGAGTGCTAGGATTACAGGCGTGAGCCACTGCGCCCGGCTTCCACCCCGTCCTCTTCCTAAAAATAACTTGTCTTCTTCCCGAAGTTATAGGTATTTATTGCAGAACATACGGAAAGCACAAAAAAGAATACAGAAAAAAATTAAATTAAAACAAAACAGAAGCCATCATTCCCCGCCCCCCACCCCTCAGAATTAACCTCTGTTAACATCGCAGTCCATTCTTTGTATTAAATAGAAAAATGCTGTGAGTCCAGCTGTGAGGTCTGGACCCACCTTCCCACTTTTTGACAAGGCCTTTGGTGCCTGGAGAGCTCTCTTGCTTAGGTCTATTCAATAGTTCTTTGTCAAAGTAGGAGCTTCTTGCTGACCTATGGCTTTCACGTGCTGAATTGTCCCTTCATACCTACAGGCACTTCCAGTGTGCCCTGTACCCCTGTCCTTCCCTCTCTCCAGGGAACATGCCACTGTGTCCTGCTGTTTCCATCATCACTCAGTTCTTGCTTCTTGGTCAGTTAGATGTGACAAAAAGGTGCCATCTCCCCTTCCTGCCAAGACAGGCCCTTTGGGGTGGGTGCGGTGACGAGACAAGCGATATTTCAAAGGTAATGGTGGAGATGGAATCTAATGAATTCTTAAGAGGAAAGAATTTATTTTACTGTGAAATAGAATTTTAATTTACTGAGTTTGCTTTCATCACCTGAGGCCATGCACAGTATCAGCACCGAGGACCTGTTCATTTGGTAAATTTCATCTCCAGTTATCTGAACCCTTGTACATGCCAAACATTCTTAATTTAGACATGTGAGAAAAGCAAAGACCACCCAAATGAGAGCAAGCAGACGCTATTCATGCAGAGATATAGCAAGGCAGTCTACCCCAGCCATCATCACAGAGTTGGGTGGAGACTCCAAGGCAGACAGGAGTGGGGTGCTTCATAGCAGAGAGAGGGAAGGTTCAGCTGTGCTCTGGGTGGGGGCTGCTGGCGTGGGGAGTTGGAAGGGGACTCACTAGAAGCAGGGCATCGTACATGATCATTTTGGGGCACATATTTGGCTTCCTCTGATTGGTCCCGAGTTGGGGAGGGGGTAGGATAAAAGTAGGGAAGCTACAGTCACTGTCAGTGTGGACCCTTCTGGGCTGGCGGCTGCAGAGGCTGTGGGTGAGAATTCCATCATCATATATGGTCTGGCCAGTGCCCATTCAGTCTCTCACATGTTTTTCAAAATCGTCACGTTGGTGATTTGACTGCGATGATGACATTTTCTAGGGAGCTGAGTTCTGTGGGGTAGGGTGGTGTCAGAGACATGTTCAGCTGTCACAGGCGCAATGTCTGAATTCCAGCAGGTGACCCTTGGCAGACCATTGCCTCATCAGTAAAAGGAAAAATGTCACACCTGTCTCAGAGTTGTTGAGAGAATAAGAAATATAAATGTGACAGGTCTTCTGTAAGGGCCGGCATGAGTAAGAGCTCAGTCAGAGCCCGGCATTGGAGGGAGGCAGCCAGTGCCCTCTTCTGAGGGTCACTCTGGGGGTTGGATTCAGGGGCCTTGGCAAAGCTGAGACTTTGAACAACAGCTTGGCCTCTGGTTTATAAAAAGATCCAATAAATGCAACTTTGCTCCAGCAACATGGCAGTGGAAGTGGAGGGTCCACACTATGTGGGACCCAATGGTCCCTGGGTCTCTTCTGCTGTGCCTAGTGGCATTTGCCACCATTCTGAGTGTTTGCAAGGCCATCCCTGGCAGGCTGATCACTTTCCCCAATTGCTGGTCTGCATTCGTGGTGAAGTCTATAGTGTAGGAGGAAGACAGACTGAAGCCCTGACAGTCCCTGTCCCCGTCATCCGCGCAGATGGCCCCGCAAAGTCTCAAGCACATGCAAACTAGAGCTGTACGTTGAGTGATAGAGCCACATGCCACACAGCCTAGACAGGACCACCAACTTCCTGCAGCTTACCTGGGGCTCAATTTTCTACAGAAGCCCTCGTGCCCTCCTCCAAGGATGACCGGATTTAACGGGTGTCGGCTCTGGCCAGCACTTCTCTCTTCTTCCCATGTGTGAAGGCGAGCACTTGCTCTGTGGAAGCCCTGTGGGTGATCGACACCCTGGAACATGGACGAGGAACCCTGTACATTTAACCTAAGACCTAAGTATCAATAGATGTCACTCTATTCTTCCCAGTCTTTGTCCACTTGACTGACAAATCTGAGCCCGAGAGGATGTGAACTTCAACTCGAATTCCGTCAGCCCATAAAGAACCTCGTTCCTCAAAGGTTCCAATTCAAACAGGCCTTATCTATAGCTAATCATAAAATATGTTACCCACTAAGTCAGCTGTGACTGGAAATGGCAGAAAAGCCTGCCTAACTAACCAGATACCACGTTATAGAAAGATGTTTATACTCTTCAAAGAACAAGTTTCTGCAGAAATGTACATCTGGGTACATTTAGGTACTATGTGAGATTCCTAGCCCTGTTGTAACAAAGTATCACAAATTTGGGGCTTGAAACTGTCACACTTCTGCAAGTTGGAAGTCTGAAGTCAAGGTGTGGCAGGTCCACGCGCTCTCTGATGGCTCTTAGGGGCGGGTCCCTCCTCGTCTCTTCCTGGCTTTGGCTGTTGCTGGCAACCTTGGCGCACCTTGGTTTGTACACACATCATTCTAATCTCTGCCCCCATCGTCACACGGTGTTCTTCCTGTGTGTCTGTGTCCTAATTTCCCTCTTCTTATAAGGACACCAGTCATTGGATTAGGACCCACGCAATCCAGCATGAATTCATCTTATCTTGGTTACATCTGCAAAGACTCTACTTCCAAATATAGTCACACTCACAGGTATGGGGGAGTTAGAACTTCAGCAGGTCTTTTAGGGTGGAGGGACACAATTCAACTCAAGCAGGTACCTTTGTTAGAGTAGTTAGGTATGAGCAAGGGAGGAGGGAACAGAAAAGTAGTCAATTGGCTCAAACAAACAGACCTGAGAAGAAGAACCATTAATTTTCCAGCATTACATGGGTACAAAGCGACCTTTCCCCATTATGTACGAGTAAGAACAGAATGAACACTGACCACCCAGCCTTCTTTGACTTCAACAAACAAAATGGCAACTGCCTGGGGTCCGGGGCAGTTGCTCCTCTCGAGCCTGCCCGCTCTGTTTCTTGAGAGCATACTTTTACTTCTGTGCAAGCCTTTCCTAAGCCTGTCGACTATCCCTCAATAAACTAGCCACTATGGCTCGGTTGTATGTGTCCTGAAATTCCTTTCTGCCACATTAGCAAGAACCTTTACGCCGCGGACATCTTGATACTGAAAATAAAGAGCATTTTGAGAGGCAGCATAGCCTAGTGGTGGGGACAGGGGTTCTGCACCAGATTCGGCCCCTGGCTTTGCTGCTCCTGAGCTGTGTGTTCTTTGGAAAGATACATAGGCAATCTGTGCCTCAGTTTCCACACCTGTAAAATGGGGATGGTGCTAATAAAAATAGGGGCCTCACTGGCTTATAAGGGGCTCATATGAGTCAGCATACATAGAGCACTGGACCTGGCGGTGGCATGTGGCACGTGCTCAGCCCACGCTGGCTGTGTTCACTGACGGGGTGGTCTTCTCACCTCTTCATGGGTATTAGCACCACAACCCAGTGAAATAGATACTATTGTCACCCTCATTTTACAAGGTTTAACCGAGGCACAGATGGTTTAATAACTACTCCAAGGTCACACAGTGGAAGGTGGCACAGCCGGGATCCAAACCCAGGCGGTGGCACTCAGAGCCTGTACTGCACTCTGATGTCTGATGTCACTACCCGCTGCTTAATCCACCCAGCGTTCCCTGCCAGACCGAGAAGACTGTTTTCCTTTGACTGCTTTCTCCTCCTCGCGCCTTGGACTCCAATAAGATATGGTTTAAGTTTCAAATATGAGGCTTTCTCTATCTTCTCAGTTCTCTGGGGCTGCAGCCTCTTGTCATAAGCTGTCTTCACCCTTCCAGCTGGCAGACCTTGGGCTTTTTAACGAACTCCCTGGGGTCTTCCTGCCTTTGCTCACTGCAGGGAGCTGCGGGCAGAGTTCAGCTACAAAGCGGGATTCTATGTATGGGATCGCCCTGTGGGCGAGCTGGCCTCCTCTCAGTCTTTGCTCCTTCTTGTTTCGCTCCTTTTGTAGGGAAAAAAACCCCTCATCCCTCATGCTGCTGCCGTCACGTTTGCTTATCTATGAGATGTGGCCCCTTTCATAGAGTTCCCATCCCAGGTCCCCATGAGCAGGAGCCAGAGACAGAGAGGGGTCAACACCTGACCACAAAGTGGGGGGCACAGCTCGGCATTAGGTGAGTTTGGGAGGAATTTACCATCTGGAGGCTACTGTGGGTCAGCATTGAGAATAAATGAGAACTCCCCAGCCTGCTTGTGTCATCTAGCAAGGGGGGAAGACACACAGCAGGTCCCAGGGTACAAGGCAAGTGCCACAGTGAAGGGTGTGTGGAAGTCAGGGAAGGCTTCCTGGAGGAGGGGTCCTGAGCTGAGTCAGACCTGGGTCTGAATAAAGGCTTCATCACTCCCTAACTGTGAACATGGCATCGGCCTCTCTGGCCTCTGTCC
Source organism: Lepilemur ruficaudatus (assembly GCA_963574885.1). NCBI lineage: Eukaryota > Metazoa > Chordata > Mammalia > Primates > Lepilemuridae > Lepilemur > Lepilemur ruficaudatus. The sequence goes on from CAUYRT010014646.1 coordinate 9,882, forward strand.
TCACCGACTAACTGCGACTGTTGTGAAACAACATTTGCTCATCTGTGGCACACAAGGGGTGCCCTACCAGTCACAGTAGGCAGGGCTGTTGTGCTGTTAGTATTGTCCCTACCTCTATCAAGGATGGCTGCTCTCTAACAGAGGGCTTTCCATGCCCTCTTTTTCCAGAGCTTATATTCATTTCCAGTAACAGATCCCAGTCTACCCGCCAATGCAGCTCTTCAAAAATACAATCATATATACAGGAGCAAGATTTTTAAAAAATGCGTCATTAGTGGACTTCACCACAGACTGTGGCGTGCAGCCCCTGCACCTGCGCCTCCCCCTGCTCCTGACGAGTCGCCAAACAGTCTGAGGAACGTCTGGGGACTCGCAGAGCCAGAGTCAGACCTGCCGTCCCCAGCGCTGACTTCCTTCTTGAGCGATATCAGCAATGATATTTTCTCCACCTTTGACACATTGCCAGGGATGTGTAATTACGATGATGGTGGGACTGTCTCGTCTCCCTGGGATCACATCCGAGTGATGATTCTTCTGTTCTAGTGCCATTATTTCTCCGCAGAGTACAACTGAGCGACGCCGTGTTGCTGAGACAGATGGTATAAGCATGTCATTGCAGTAAATGGACATTTCCCCACCGCGGCCTTTAATAATTTATACCTTAAAGAAGGAGACAAGTAGCTGTCCACCTAGCTAATTAAAAATACCGAATCTCACAGATGAGAAGTATGGTTCTTATTAAAGCGTCTGCTTGCTACCTTGACAGTTTTTAAGAAGCAAATTATTTCCGCTGCTCCATACAGAAAGGAACTAAGTTACTCAGCCATGGGAAATCCACTTTGGAAAACAAATGAATCCGCTCTCGGTGACGCCGTAGCCTCAGTGTGGAGTTCAGATGACGAAGTGGAATGCTTATGGGAAAGGGCGGTTTGCATTCAATAAGGGAACTGGAACTTTTTCTTTTCTTTTCAAATATTTTGGGTTCCTAATAGTTGTATATCTTTATAGGGTGCATGTGATGTTTTGATACAGGCATATCGTGTGAATTAATCAAATCAGGGTAATTGGGGTATCCATCACTTCAGGCATTTAATAGTTCTTTGTGTTAGGAACATCCCAATTCCACTCTTCCAGTTATTTTAAAGTATACCCTTATTGTGGATTATAGTCACTTTGTTGTGCTGTCAAATATTGCTCATTCTATCTAACTATCTAACTATATTGTTTTGACAGATTTATTGAAGTATAATTTACATTTCATGCCATTACTCCATTTTAAGTGAACAATTAAATGATTTTTAGTAAATTTACCAAGTTGTACAGCTATTCACATAAATCAATTTTAGAGGATTTCCTTCCCCCTATTGAGACCCCTTAATTCCCATCCCCAACTACATTTTTGCACCCATTAGCCATCCCCACTTTATCCTCACCTTCCCGCTGCCCTTCCCAGCCTCTGGTAACTGTCATTTGACTCTCTGTCTCCATGAGATCAATTGTTTTTAGTATTTAGCTCCCACGTATGAGTGAGAACATGCGAGCTTTGTCTTTCTGTGCTTTCCTTATTTCACTTAACATCATGCTTTCCAAGAGAATTGGAACTTTCTTCATCCCAATATCAGTCCACATATTTTCCCCTCATTTTATCAAGGAGCAGATTGGTTGAACACAGTATCAGGCATCCCCTTGCAACAGACAGAAGAACTTCACCAAGGAGCTGTTTTCTGAGAGGCCAGGCTGAGCGGAAAGCCCAATAGGACCTCCAGTAAAGCAGGCTGTGGGGATGCAGTCACCTACCTCTTCTCTCGCCCCAAGTCCTTGAAAATAACAGTAAAGGGATGGGGGAAAAAGATATAAGCCCCCAAAGGTAAAGAGACTAGACAAAGAGACCATAGCAAAGAGAAAGGCAATAAAATTGTGGAAATGAGATGTCCGAGTGCTCACTGGCTTTGCAAACCAGAGGAAGCTGGAAGCTGAGTGCTGAGAGCTGGTGGGGCGGAGAGCGGACCTGCCAGCCAGCTCCCAGGGGTTGGTTGGTCTTTTTTCTCTCTGGTCTAAGCTGCACCTGTGGCCAGGCGCGGTGGCTCACGCCTATAATTCTAGTACTCTGGGAGGCTGAGGCGGGAGGATCGCTTGAGCTCAGGAGTTCAAGACCAGCCTGAGAAAGAGTTAGACCTGCCTCTACTAAAAATAGAAAAAATTAGCCAGGCGTGGTGGCACACTCCTGTAGTCCCAGCTACTAGGGAGGCTGAGGCAGAAGGATCGTTTGAGCCCAGGAGTTTGAGGTTGCTGTGAGCTAGGCTGACATCACGGCACTCTAGCCCAGGCAACAGAGCAAGACTCTGTCTCAAAAAAAAGAAAAGAAAAAAAGAAAGAAAAAATGAGCTGCACCTGTGTTTTCAGTCACCTAGTGTCTTTGACAGATGAACGTCAATAGGTCCCAGCCCCCCTCCCCACATTCTTAATTCTCCAGGAGGGGACCCTGGAGAGATTGAGACCCAGAGACTCCCAGGCACTGCTGAAGAAGAACGTGTTCTCCAGAACGGAAGGATTACATGAGTGATGACATAACAACCACACCTCCCATCCCCCACCTGGCCCAGAGCAGCCCCTTGTGAGGAAACAAGCAGCCCAAGAGAAAGACCTCCTGTCCTCGCTCCCAAGGAGTGGGCAGCCAAGCTCCGCCAGGCATTTGAAGAAAGAGGCAGAGCAAGAAAAAACAAGAACCTCCGAGGAACTGGAAGCAATGACAAGAAGTGAGAAAATGTCTTCAGGTGAAGCGTATTCTCCAACAAATACCTCACAAGGAAAACGCAGGAGTTGGAAGGGTAACTCCAACTGAAAGACACGAGCTTTAACAACCCATGGCAAAGTGTAGACCTTATTGGATCCCGATTTAAACAAGTCATAAAAATAAAACCATTGATGAAATAATCAGGGAAAGTGAGTATTGACTGCGTATTTGATGATATGAGGGAATTAATATTAAACTTTTAGATGTGATAATTGCATTATGGTTATGTTTACCTAAAAGATTCCTTATCTTTTAGAATATGGGAATATTAACAGATGAAATGCTATAAATTCTGGAATTTCCCTCAAAATAATACTCTGGGGGGTAGGGGTAAAAATGAACCAGAATTGGTACAAATGGAATTGTCAGAACTAGGTAGGGGATATAGCTATAGGTTTATCATTCTCTTAGTTCTTCTTTTACATATGTTTGAAAATTTCCATACTAGAAAGTGAACAGGGGCTTGGTGCTCGTGGGTGGGAAATGGCAGAGTACTTGGCCTCCATCTTTGGCACCAAGAAAGACAAGATGGAGTCTATCTTGTAAAATGTGCTCTTCACACAAAGTAGAATCTCCTGTGTTGTTTAGAAGAGGGGACTATATTTCTTTCTAGCAAAATCTTATGCCAAAATCACCAGTCATAATCACTCCGGAAACATTTATTGCGTGTCAACTGTAGTCCAATCTCTGGGGACTTACAATGCATAACATTTGGGTCTTGTCCTCAAAGAAGTCATGGAGGGAGGAGGTACATGTCCTCATAAGGTAATTAAGTAAAATGCATTAAAATTTGTTAAATGCTGTGGAGGAAAAAAAAGAAAGTGAACAAAAATAAAAATAAAGACAAACCAAAACAAATCAAGAAACTCCTGCAGGTTAACTTTCTTTAACCTTGAGGATTATGCACAAGTACCTCAGTTTATCCAGACCCACCCCAGTCCAGAAGTCAGGAAGATGTCAATCAAGGCAGTACATCCTCAAAGCCTGCAGACACAGAAAGAAAGCTTTAGAAACTCTTTGAAAATATCATAAACCTTATCAAGGACCATAAAGCAGAGAGGTAAGAGGACAGCCCCAAGCATAATGGAAAATTGCTGTCTCTCCTCCTTCCTGCTGCTTTTCTTTCTGGACCTTTTAGTAACCTGTGATAACTGCAGATTATGTTCTTTCTACACTCCAGGAAGCATCTCCCTGGGCAACTTGGTTGGGGGATTTTGGGGGTAGGGGGTCAAAACGCAGATGGGGTCAGTTTTGGCTCCTGGTGGGGGAAGGAAGGTGGATTGACCTGACCCAGCATAGGCTCCAGACTGGGCCCCTCCCTCTCATGTCTCCCATCCCTGCCCCAGAGGCTGGGGTGTGGAATGGGGTAGTGTGGCTAGACAGGTCCACAAATGGAATGGCACCATGGGATAGGTACTGGGAAGGACACACAGGGCAGTCAGCACTCAGAAGCAGTGACAGCCACTTCCCCTCCCGGGAAACTCCCCGGGGTAGAGTCTGGGGCATGGCTGGAGCTGGCCTTTAACTGAAGGGAGAGGACAGAAATGGAGGACAACTCCATTTGGGGCACCAGAGTTGGCGACAGAATGGGAAATGGGGAGTGCATGGGTTTCGCACCTAGATGCTGGGAGCTGGAGCTCACTTCAAGCGATCCTCCACCTCAGCCTCCCAAAGTGCTGGGATTACAGGCATGAGCCTCTGCGCCTGGCCCATGCTGGGTTTTCTCCTAAGGGATGCTGCTTAAGGGGCTGTGACTTCTAAAAATTCCTCTGCAGTGTTAATCTTGGAGGAAGAAACCCTTCATCTGAGACTGAGTAAAGTTCACTCTGAGACCCAGTGGCAGCTTGAGAGTGTTCTTTTTTCTTTAACAAGAAGTGTCCAAGGGCTGTCCTGCTTCTGAGCAACATATCTAGCTTTTCATATTTTTATAAGACTCGCTGCTTTCAGTCTCTTTGAAGTACAATGAAAGGATATTTTCCATCTTCGTATTAGAAAGTACTACTATGCTTTATACATAAGGGGTTTCACCATGTACGTGGACCTGATGAGTCACTTAACGATGGCTAGATGGAAGTTGGTGGCTAATAAAGAGCTGTTTTCTAAAAACAGACAATTATCAGTGTACTTGACTCACTGGGAAAGGGCACAAACCGTACTGAGAAAAAAGCACAAGACAGAGCCATGTCTCCTGACCTTTTTGGAGTAATGGGCCCATTCGAGAATCTGATGGAAGATACGAATGCCTCAAAAAAGTGTACAAAATGTATGTGCATGCACATTTTGCATATAATTTTAGAAAGTTCATGAACCCAAGGAAAAAGCTCTAGAGTAAGAAAAACAAAGACCTGGGAAGAAAGGATGAATCATTTCCATTACAAAAGGATTCTTTGCTCTAAAAAAGGATTTGCTTTGGTTTCAAAATGCCTTCTCATACATTCCAGTTGGTTTATTTGATTTGCAAATATTCTATGTTTATGAGACTTTACAGCTAAGACACTGTTTTAATCAGTTCAAACCTATTCCCTGCACAAATTCACTAATGAAACAACAAGTTCTTTTAACAAATATTTGTAGAACCCGGTCTCTGTGCCAGGCCTGTGGGCCACAGAACAGACAGTTACTTTCTTGCAGAGCTGATACTGGGCAAGGGACCAGGTCTGTGCGGTCCCTTGCTGTGTCTCCAGCACCTTGGACAGTTCTCAGTACTATCTGTGGGATCGATGTGTGAATGAACAAGAAGAGAGTAAAACACGAAGCACTAACGCAGAAAACTGAGTGCTGTAATGGCGAACAAAGGGGTGGGGTGGAGGGGGAAAAGCCCCCGTGGAAGGTGGAGGGGTGTGTTTCAGAGAATATGTCCCCAGGTAGGAGAGATTTAAGTGAGCCTTAAGGATGAGACTTGGGGGAAGAGCATTTCAGGCAGTAAGACCAGTGTGTGCAAAAACCCCTGGTCAGGAGAAGTGTGCTCTGGTGAGGACAGAGGAGGATGGAGTCACTGGGGTTCTGGGGGTGGGGGAAGGAAGGAGGACATGCCACACATTGAGCCCAGAACATGGGGAGGAACCAGAGGACACAGGGTGCAGGTTGCTGCTTTAATTCTGGGTGCCATGGGAAGCAATTAGAGGGTGTAAGCCATGGAGTGATAGGATTTGATCTACATTTTCAGGAAAATCACTCTGGCTGCTGTGTAGAGAATAAACCATTGGGAGTAGAGGACACGGGGGCAGCTGAAGGCTGTTTGCATGTGGGGGTGGCAAGAAATGGCTGGATCCAGGTAACCATTGGAGGGAGAGTGGACCAAGTGTGGTGACAGATTGGATGTGGACAGAGGAGACCCGAGGATGGCTCTCTGACTTCCAGCTGGGAGGATGGTGATGTTATTCACAGAGATGAGGAAAATGGAAGGACAGGTTTTGAGGGAGAAATCATAAGTTCAGGCCAGGCGCAGTGGCTCACGCCTCTAATCCTAGCACTTTGGGAGGCCGAGGTGGGTGGATCACTCAAGGTCAGGAGTTCGAAAACAGCCTGAGCAAGAGTGAGACCCCTGTCTCTACTAAAAATAGAAACAAATTAACTGGCCAGCTAAAAAATATATAGAAAAAATTAGCCAGGCATGGTGGCACATGCCTGTAGTCCCAGCTCCTCAGGAGGCTGAGGCAGAAGGATTGCTTGAGCCCTGGAGTTTGAGGTTGCTGTGAGCTAAGCTGATGCCACAGCACTCTAGCCTAGCAACAGAGTGAGACTCTGTCTCAAAAAACAAACAAATGAACAAACAAACCGGAAATCGTAAGTTCAGAGTTGGATATGTTGGGATTGAGAAGCTGATTGGATGTCCAAGTGGAGATATAAAGGAGGCAGCGCATGGAGTGTGAACCAGGAGCTGTCATAGCACAGGAGGCATTAAAACCCAGAGAGGTAAAGAGAAGCAGAGAGCTAGAAGTGGCCCTGGGGAGCTCATCCCAGGCACTGGAATCGGGAGGAAGCTGACACAGGAGACGGGGCAGGAGCGTGGCTCCGACTTGGCCCCGCATACCTTCTCTAACATGTCTCACAGTGGCCACAGGACACAAAAGGGTAGAGGGAAACAATTTTTCCTCCTCTATGCTGTCCCGCCCAGGGCTGACAGGTAACCCCTGACAGAGTTGGTGGGGACCCCATGGGGGAAGGCACAGAGAGGCGAGGGGCAGGTAAAGACTGGCCAACCTGGTTCAGCAAAGAAGGTCCATGGTCACTCTGTGTCATGGCAGTCGTCCCTAGTGGTTATGTGCTGGTTAACAACCAGCTTTGAAATAAAAGGGGGCGGGGAGGGGAGGGCTGGTTTGTCAACGCTCCCACTGTGGCCTGTGTCAACAAGCCACCAGCATAACCTCTCTGAACACCATGATACAGTCTGGTCACTACAGAGACACAGATAGATGTGAACAATCTCAAGGGCGTTCCTAGTAGTAAAATAATGATGAAGTAATGAGTATTTTTTTTACCTTCAATTTGAATGGACTTTGTTTACTTGTAGATTTACATCATTTAATTTTTAATAAATGACTATTGGAGAACCAGCTTGCAAAATTCCTGAAAATTTAACAATCAGCCCTTGAGAGGTGGCACAAGCCAGGATGGGTGCTGATTCCGGGCCAGGGAGCCCTTAGCCATGAGCTCTCCTGCAAGACACTGGGCTCCCCCTCTGGGAAGCCTTGTTCCCACTGAAAGAAGTGACTTCTACGAGCCCAGTACACCTGGGTCAGCCTGTGAGAAGAGCACCTTCCCTGTACGCATGCCCAGGAGCTGTCTAATTTTTAACCAAGAAGAACAAAAAAACTAACTTAAACTTTGCATTTGCAAGTGTTATTTGGACTGGAATGGCTACAATAAGACAATGTATCAGTGTTAAGATTAAAGTGAAAATTAAGCACACGCAGCGCTATTAGTCAGCACTTTTAAGGTTATATTATTGTGAAGTTCAGAAAAAGAGTTAAAGAATCTATTTAAATGCAAATGTGCCATAAAACCAATCCCGAACAATGCATCTCCAAAATGCTACCAGCCCTTCTTTCAGCAACCTCTGCTCATAATTGTGTTATTTTTTCAAAGCAGAGAATAATATTTCTGAGCAGTCCTGTGTTATTGGAGTTCAGCTGGTGTGATTACCTGGGGGGTGGGGGAAAGTTCTATGGGATAGTCTAGAGCAGAGTTGGCACATGTGCCCTTGTGCCCTCTTGGACTGGCCCCTGCAGGAAGGAGGCAGGGGGGTAACTGATGCTCACTGTGCCCCTGCTATGTGCCAGGTGCCAACTTATCCTCACAACGGTTCTACGGAGGAGATGTTACTGCCCTGTCTTGACAGAGAGGCTGGGAAGATGAGGCATGAGGCAGTGGGTGGGTGTTGACATACGGCTCTGTCGCAGGTGGGCTCACCCCTGCCCCAGCCTGTGTTTGGAGGGGGCTGAGCACCAGGCAACTGGGACAGAGTTTGGTGGTGAACTTGGCCTGGTGCTGGGTGAAACCATCTGCCTCTCAGAGGCAGCAGGGTCTCTGTCCCCACCAAAGCCTGGGAGGAGCCAGGGGATACCGTAGGGCCTGTGCCCTGGACTAAGAGGGCACTGCAAAGCCCTCAGAACCCATGGAACGATCTAAGGACCACCTGGCAGACTCAGCAGGGAGTGAGCAAAGCCCACCCAGCACAGTTCGGCCCCATCTTCATCACTGTACTGGGAGCAGTGCCCGGGGCCATCTTCAACAAAGATGTGTTGAAACTGCTATACAGGTATGTAATAAATATAGGAGCAGAATTTCTACATGTTAAAATTTGTAGTATATGACTAGCATGTATGCAGTTCTTTTTCCTTCTGTTTATTTGGAGCCATTCAGAATGTGGCTTGAATGGCGCTGTGCTTGGCAAGCTGTTTTCCCCATGGCTTGTCCTGTCCCCTCTTCAAAGAGCCTCCTGCCCCCAGGACTCACAAGTGGAGGCCCTGCCTTGGGAGGAAGGAATGCAGGATTGTGAAAACCTCCACTTCCCTTCTTCTTTCTCTGTTTTAGGGGACACTATCTGGGGTGGGCACATTTCAGGCCTAGGATTGCTTTCTGCCCTGGAGAAGGGACTGGAGCCAAGGACCAATGATGGGGCCCTGGGAGGTGTTCAGAGTAAGCTGGTTCAGGCAGGGGCAGCATCCATGCAGCTCATCTCCTAGGAGCCCAGCGAAGCAGGGAAGGCAGAAGACTGACTGCACAGGAGAAGACCCCCACGCCCCTGGGAGTACCGGAGGAGGTAGCACTGAACAAGGATGTCATTTAATGATCTAGTGAGAGCTCACATGTGCCAGACACATGCATTATCTCATGTAATCTTTCCTGAAGCTATCTGTGTTTGCAGATGGCATGATATCGAATATAGGAAATTCTCAGAAATGCACTAAAAAGACAATTAAAACTTCAGCAAGTTCAGAAAGGTTACAGAATACAAGATCGATATACAAAAATGGATTGTACTTCCATACACTTGCAATGAACAATCCAAAAATGAAATGAAGAAAACAATTCCATTTATATCCGATAGCATGAAAAAAATAAAATAGGAATAAATTTAACTGAAGAAGTGCAAGACTTGAATACTGAAAAGTATAAAACATTGTTGAAAAAAATTAAAGAAGACCTAAATAAATAAACGCAACCCACGCTCATGGATTGGAAGACGTAATATTGTTAAAATGGCAGCACCTCCTAGTTGAGCTACAGATTTAACACAATTCCTATAAAATTCCAGGTGTCTTTTTTTTTTGCCGAAATTGACAAGTTAATCTTAAGATTCATGTGGAAATGCAAGGGGCCCAGAATAGCCAAAACAATCTTTAAAAAGAGGAGCAAAGCTGAAGAACTTGCACTTGCCCATTTCAAACTTATTAGAAAGTTACAGTGTCAAGAAAGTGTGGCACTAGCATGAGGACAGACATATAGACCAATGAAATAGAATTGAGAGTTCAGAAATAAACCCTCAGATATGTGACCAATTTTTGACAAGGGTGCCAAAACAATTTAATGGAGGAAAGAATAGTCTTTTCGCCAAATGGTACCGTGCCAACTGGATGTTCACATGCAAAAGACTCCTTTCTCACAGCATACATAAAAATGAACTCAAATGGATCCTAGACCTAAATGTTAGAGCTAAAACTATAAAACTCTTAGGAAAAAAATATAGAAGTAAACCTTCATGTCCTTGGATAAGAAGAAGGTTTCTTAGATATGACACCAAATGCACAAGCAACAAAAGAGAAAAAGACAAAGTGGGACTTCACCAAAATCTTAAAAACTTTTTTTCCTTTAAGGTTATGACCAAGAAAGAGAAAAGACAACTTACAGAGCAAGAGAAAATATTTACAAGTTATATATCTGATACAGAACTTGTATCTAGACTATATAAAGAGCACTTGCAATTCAATAATAAAGACAACCCAGTTTTCAACAAGGCAAAGGGTCTGAATAGGCATTTCTCCAAAGAAGATATGCAAATGAACAATAAGCAGATGAAAATAAGCTCAACGTCATTAGCCCCTCAGGGAAATGCAAATAAAAACCACGAGGTTCTACTTCATACTCATTAGGATAGCTAGAATTAAAAAATAAAAGGTTATAACAAGTGCCGTAAGGATATAGAGGAATTAAATTCTCATACACCATTGGTGGGAATGTGAACAGTGCAGTTGCTTTGGAAAAGTCTGACTGTTCCTCAAAAAGCTAAATACAAAGTCAGGACATGATCCAGCAATTCCACTCCAACATATATACCCAAGAGAAGTGAAAAACATGTCCACTTAAAAACCTGTACACAAATGTTTATGGTTGGGTTATTAATAATAGCCAAAAAGTGGAAACAACCCAAATGTCCATCCACTGATGAATGGATCCATCAAATGTGGTATATCCATACAATGGAATAGCATTTGACCGTGGAAAGAGAGTACCGATACATACGATAACATGGATGAACCCTGAAGATATCATGGTGAGTGAAAGAAATCAGTCATAAAGACTACATATGCTTTGATTCCATTTATATGAAATGTTTGGAACAAGCAAATCCATTGAGGAAAGAAGGTAGATTAGTGGCCACCTGGGGCTGATGGGTTGGGGGGAAATGGGAAGTGATTACTAATGGATACAGAATTTCATTTTGGAATGATGAGAATGTTCTAAAATTAATTATGGTGATGGTCGCACAACTTTGTGAATATACTAAAAACTATTGAATGTAGTGTGTGAATTATATTTAATATAATAGCTTTATCTCAATAAAGCTATTATATTAAGAAAAATAATTTATCAGTGACAATATCAGGGTTTGGCTTTTTAAAATGCAGTTTTAAATTACAAATTCAATTTTTGAAATTGCTATAAGACTATTTGAGTTATCTATTTCATCTCAGGCGAGATTTGGTAGTTTGTGGTTTTGGGGATTTGGTCCATTTCATGTACTTTGTCAAAAATCATTTGTATAGAGATGTTATTATTTAATAACATTTAATATCTGTGGGGGTCTGTAGTTATATTTCCTTTTTCATTCTTGATTGGGTAATTTGTGTCTTCTTTCTTTTTTAATTTGACAGTATGATTTGAGGTACATTCATTTTATTGATCTTTTGAAGAGCCATCTTTTGATGTCATTAATTTTCTCCATTGTTTTTCTATTTTCAATTTCATTAATAACTACTCTTTATTATTTTCTTCCTCCTGCTTGCTTATGCATTTAGAGTTGAATCTTGGTGAACTGATTTTTCTAACAATATGTAATGTCCCTTTATAACTTTGGTAGTTTTCTTTGCTCTGAAGTCTATTTTTTTTTTTTTTTTTTGAGACAGAGGCTCACTCTGTTGCCCAGGCTAGAGTGCCGTGGCATCAGCCTAGCTCACAGCAACCTCAAACTCCTGGGTTCAAGCAATCCTCCTGCCACAGCCTCCCGAGTAGCTGGGACTACAGGCATGCGCCACCATGCCTGGCTAATTTTTTCTATATATTTTTTAGTTGGCCAATTAATGTGTTTCTATTTTTAGTAGAGGCGGGGTCTCGCTCTTGCTCAGGCTGTTTTCAAACTCCTGACCTAGGCGGGGCGCGGTGGCTCACGCCTGTAATCCTAGCACTCTGGGAGGCTGAGGCGGGTGGATAGCTCAAGGTCAGGAGTTCAAGACCAGCCTGAGCAAGAGCGAGACTCCGTCTCTACTATAAATAGAAAGAAATTAATTGGACAA
>CAUYRT010014648.1:0-171300 GCA_963574885.1 Lepilemur ruficaudatus
AGCTACTCGGGAGGCTGAGGCAGAAGGATTGCTTGAGCCCAGGAGTTTGAGGTTGCTGTGAGCTAGGCTGATGCCACGGCACTCTAGCCTGGGCAACAGAGTGAGACTCTGTCTCAAAAAAAAAAAAAAAAAAAAAAAAGACAGAATATTCTTTAACCAGTGCCTTTCTCATTGTTCTACCTAGAGATGGGAATGGGATCGACTGAGGAGGTAGTCATTGGCACACGATTGTTGATAGGATATTAGCTACTCCTGCGGTTCAGGATTCTCCTCCTCACAACAGAAAGAAATCTGTGGAGTTTAATGGAGGGCAAAAGATCAGGATTAGAAATCGCTTGAATTTTGCAAACCAATAACATACATATGTCATACATGTCATTTACATATATATGTCATACGTGTATATACATACACACATTCTATTTCGTAAAAGATCATTCCAAAGAATGTGCTAAGATTATGGAAGAAAGTAAGAAGGGATTTATAGGAGCAAAAGATGAACTTTTTGCAAAATAGGTTGCTCTTATGTCTCGTGTCTCAAAAAAGGGAAGCGTGAGAGGTAACTTTAGCAGGAGAATAACTAAATCTAGGGCAAAGTGAGGAAGCTTTTTTCCTCCATGAACCATTCCTTGTTTGTATGCTGTTGCCTGTTCAGCATGAAAGTTAATTAACACACAGCACACTGCTGCCTGGCACGCCTTCCATAATTATACCTGGAGTCTAATTAGGTAACTCTCAACTATCCCTTGTCTCAATCACCCAAGCTATGAATCTCTCAAAGTGTGGCTAGCGTTCATTTAGTGAGGCCTGTGACATGCCTGTGAAATTGAAAAGTTGTCACTGCCAACATGTGGGATACGCTAACAGCCTCAATGAGTTTCCCCATATGCTTTTCAAACAGAAAGTGAAACTTTGAAAGAAGGCATGATCTTTCTGGATTCCTTTGGATTGTCTTCAGAGTCCAGAACAGCATGCCAGGTTACAATCATATTTTATTGACGACACTGTCAAGGAATTACTCACTAAAGCATTTGTGCTGCTATTTAATTTTATTTATTTAATTAATTTATTTAATTTTAATAGGATCATACAATGTCAAATATTGGTAACTCTTAGTTGATGGGATTATGGGACATTTTAAATTTTTCTTTAGACTTTTCAAGAATTTTTCAAGCCTTCTATAATGAGGAAATATCTTTCTACTAATAACAATGTAGGGAAGAATAGTTGGTAAAAGACTCCTTCATAAAAATGATCCCATCCTGTATTAATGACTACCACATAATAAATAAAACATAATTTATTATCTCAGGAATTTATATCAGAACTTTAAACACTGTATACAGTAAAATGTCAATCTCCATCAAAAGCTTTCATTTATGCGATCAAGCTGAACAAATGCACAAGCTATGCTCTAAATTGCCCCCGAGAATGTACAACTTGGTAAAACAGGGTGCAGATTTTAGTGACATGTGACACGAAAAGAGTTGTAATCAGTAACACTTAATATATTAAGTTTATCGTTTTTCTTTGGCCACTGTTTGCAAGTGACACCATAAGTCACCTTTAAGATTTGCCACTTGGCTTGGCACATCTTTGTTATCAAGTGAAAATGACACAGGGAACACCTTGTTCCCAAATCTGTTCATGACGTGGGCAGGTTCACAAGAGACAAACTCCACCCAACCTATCCCGAAAACTGGTGGGAGGAGGAGGGAGAACTGAGGAGAGTTTAAAATAGAACTTAATTAGCTGCAATGCTCGGGTCCATGGCTACAATCAGTGAAGCTCCCCAACCGGTGGTGGGCCACGCCAAAGGGATCAGAAACAGGTCTACTATTGCCAAGTTTGCGCTCTGCCTGCAGCGACTGTCAACTAATGATAGATTAGACAAATCTGATTGCTCTATCAAAACATTCATCTCAAATCTTGATTAGTAAGCCTATTGAATTATGATTAATTCACAAGGGTGCTGCTGACAGATAAGATACTTTATCTGACAATGTGTACTAGTTGCTTTCCCTGAAGCCAAAACAAAAGCCCCCCAAAACAAAAAAACACAAACTCTAGAAGTTGCTAGTAAAATAAACAGTATCAGGTATTGCACATTGAGAAGGATAATAAGACTACATGCACCATTTAATTTAATAAAGAGCTTGTTTGTGACAACTCAAGTCTTAGTACAAAAACAAGAGGGACTTAGGGAGAGAAATGCGGTGAGAACAATACACTGTGAACAAGAAACACTGGGGCACCCTCTGCCTTTTCAGCGAGGAGTATGTAAGAGACGTTAACTCGGTATTGCTTCGGGCTGTATCATCCTCGGTTTTGGCGACATCCCAGTTACTCAGGCCAGAGGCAGAGCAGAACTTGCATGCCTTTTTCCACGTTTCCATCCAATTACTCTTCTTGTCTGTGGGATGAAGACATCTGTGCACAGACATATTCAGCAGACCTAAACTCGTGGGATTTTGAGAAGGTGGATTTTCTTTTTTTTTTAATCTTTAGGGAGTAAACTGAGGAGGAGGAGGGAGGGTGGAGGAAAGGACATGTTTGACTTTCTTAAGAAAAGGCACAAAAATGAGAGTTTCTAATGTTCTTTTTCCTTTTAGCTTTGTCTGAATCAAAGAAACATTCACAATGATGTATGCTAAACTCCTAGTTTAGTGCACAGTCATGACTCAGGAAAAACCAAATCAGTATCACTCATTCCCTTATCAAGCCAGCTTATGAGCTCGGAGCCTAAACCTATCAATCCATTCACGAAGGCTTTTCCAATCCCCAAAAATTCAGCTACGGTTGTTGTTGGGGGTTGGGGAGGCTGGCACAGTCAGAGGATGCTAAGTACTCAAAATCCTGTGTAATTTTAGATGGTACAATTATCTTATCCTGACCTTATGATTTTACAAAAAGCCTAATGTCCTATAATCATGTCTCTCTTTAGCTAGTATTAACCTTTCAGTGACTTCTCTCCTCTCTGTCTGTCTCTCGCACTCTCATAACTATCCTGTTAATCAATTGTGCACTGCAGATGGGGTCAAGGAAACCCACTTCCTCCTCTGATAGCCTCCAATGTTTCTACTCTTGGGGATAAAAGTGCTTTAAATGGAGTTATATTCTAGGAAAATCAATATATGATTACTGCAAAGATTTGTATTGATTGTCCTGTTGCATTGCAAAAAAGGCTAAAGAAAAATGGCATGGCACATTTCCCTTCAATTTCTACTCCGCAGAGTTTGTCGGGACTGTTTTGGGCAAGAAGGAAATGTTGGAACTTTATTTAATGACCTAAAGTTTTCATCATTCAATCCACTTACTTTTTTCTCTGCCCTAGAAAGCGTTTCCTTATTACTCTCCTGCTTCTCCTCTATAATACCGGCTGACATCAGGGGCCGCCAGGAGAGTTCACAGAGCTGAGGACTGTCGACTTCAGACACGAGGGCCGTGCCAGAAACCGCAGGTTGCCTTCCTAATAGCCATTCTTCCCTTTTCACTCCTTTACAGGATCCTGCTGTTGTTGGGAGCAGCAATGTACCCAGCTGAAAAATATTTCTCTGTTTTCCCTTACCCATAAGGTGTGACTAAGTGATTAAGTTGTGGGTAATGGGTAATGGAGTCTAGGTGGAGAGTGCCTGGCAGGACACCTGGGGGAGTTGATTACAAAGAGGGTGGGGGGTGACTCATCTGCCAGGGACATTTCACTCCTCCCTTCTTTTCTTCCTTCTTCCTACCTATAATGTAGATGAGCCATTGCGGGCTGTAGCAATCCTCTCGTGACCATGAGAGAAACCTGAAGCTAGAAGCCAAGTCCGAAGCACAGCAGAGCATAAAGACCAAAGGGGCCAAGGACAACGGTGATTGTAGAGCCACCAGAACAACCCTATTCTTTGTGGACTTCTTTCACATGAAGGAAAAAGAAGTCCCTGTATTGTGTAAGCCACTGTTTCTCAGGTGTCTGATATTTCTAGCCAAATGTGAGACAGTTCTCTTGGAAAATGCCTAATTATGTGAGTTCTCAATGTCATATTGGCTAATAAAAAAATAAGTAACATTTATCTCTAAGGGCAGATGTCATAGACAATGGCTACTGGGTGGTTCGAATACTTCAAGGTATCTGTAATCATTTAGTTGTTTTCTCAGTCATTAGTGTTGAGAATTACTGCAGTAATACCGTCTTTAAGAAGCTCAATGTTCCTTTGTTAGTTTTAGCTGTCCAGCTTCCATTTCCCCTTCTTCTAGCAATAGGACTCCAATTTTCATTTGGGAAATTTCTTCCCCCTATAGTGAGCAATCTTAGTGGAACTGTTAGCAAGATGCTCTGGCCTCCTCTAGCCAAAAGCAGGCACAAGATCCATGCTAAACTCCCCTAGACTTTGATTAAGGCTTTGAGGCCCATTTAGATGGTTCTGGAATAAGAGCTATTTTATTATTATAAATTAAGACATAGAACTTCCAAAAGTCTCTACCTTATAGACAGAACATTCACTACTGTGAAGTTCTTCCTAATGACTCATTGCCTAAGTGATGTAAAATTCTCACTGAATACAGAAGTTGCTCACTATAAAGTCTGTTGACTACTTACCTTCAATGGACTACTACGATATTTCCTCTAAAAACTGCAGCTTAAATAGAAGGCAACAATAAATGAAAAATTAAATGTTGGTAATAAAATAGGTAACCTATGGAGTGCTTCCTATGTGGTAGACACTATTCCCCCAAATTTAACTAGTTTATAACTAAACACTATTGTTATCCCCTTTATTCAGATGGGAAAACTGAGATAGAGAGGTTAAGTAATTTGCCCAATGCCATATAGTTTGCAAGTGGAAGAACCAGGATAATTCCCAAAGCTGCTGGGATAAAACTATATACTCCTACATTGCTGGTGGCAAACAAACTGCTACAACTAGTCCAAGAATGTAATTTGGTAATGAGTGCCAAGGACCACACACACTTTTATATTAATACTTTTTACTTAATTAACTCTACTTGTAATAATATATTCAAGAGACACCATCTAAATAAAGAAAACACTGATTTTTATTGCTGCATTATTTATAATATTAGTGTAACTAAGTGGAAGTAACCTAACTTTTCAATAATGGGGAATAATTAGCTAAAATACAGTATACAAACAATGGATTATCACTCAGTCATTAAAATGCATACATATTAAATTTTGAAGCAACATAGGAAACACTTTGGTATTAAATAAAAAAGCAAAATACAAAATGACATGCATTCAATAATAATACCTAAATTAACCTATGTATTCATATGGCCAATGGCTGGAAATAAAAACAGTATTTTTTTCAGAATTTAGCTGTGTTATGAGAGCGGGACTGTGAGTAAGTCTGCTCCCCATTGTACTCTATTATTTTCAAAATTAAAAAAAAAAATAAAAGGAGGGAAGAAAAGAAGTGAAAAAAACGTTTTCAAGAAAGGAAGAGGAACGGCACGAAGTTCCCAACGCCCCAGGATGCTTCTGGATCTTGGGTGGGAAAGCCTGGCGTTCCCCCTTCACTGTAGATTAACTAGAATGCGACGAGGGAAGGGAAGCCTAGCAACGCAAGGCTCTTATCCAGTCAAGGTAAATGAAGTTCGGCTGGTCAGGAGAGTAAATAAGATTAGTGATGGGCTCCAGGTCATCCACTCACGGAGGTCAGCGAGTGTGAGATTATTATCCTTGGTAGAAGAGAAGCAAAATAGCATTAAGGAATAAATTAATGAAAACGGTAGAAGATTATTTGAACGAAAGCCCTAATCAGTTTAGAGATTTCACTCAACTGCTCTACTGGCCATCAGTCAAGCTCACGAAATAAATATGCTTGTTCTCCTAAGTCATTCCAGGAGATCTCCCTTTCTTGCTTCAAAGACATCCAATCTTAGGAAAGTCATGAATAAAGTTACCCCAGTTTGCTGTTACACCTCATACAAAACCCGCTGAAGCATCGAGGTGCATGCTACTCAAATGGCATGCACTTGGAAAGCAGACTATTTATAAAAAGATGCATAATTGCTAGTGCTATTTGGCCTTTGATTCTGAACAGAACATCATTACATATCCATTCAGAAACACTGAATCTACCAATGTGCAAACTGCATACTTTATTAAATAAACACAAACTAGGAGATAATGACATACATTTGTTTTCATTACAAGTAGTAATGCAATATTTCTCCAAGGCTTACTGCATTAGCATTTCTCTCCACGTTTCAAATGCCTTTGAACTTTCTGAAAAGCTACATCTGTTAGCTCCCGTGTATACAGCAGAAAGTTACCAAGTGAATTAAGTTTTAATATAAATTGCTTTGTTCACTATTAAGATTGATGTTGGACACACTGTACTGTAAGTTGCAAACTGCAATTACAATTCGTTGCAATTATCTTTGGTTGTTAATAGCACAAGATAGCATGTCACTTTCTACTGAGTGTATAATTTATCATTTGTGGTTTTTTTTTTTCCTGTGAACTCTTGTGGTATTCCAAATGTATAATCTTGTTGTATTTATTTCCCAGTGGTCCAACAAAATGCACAGCAAGTGCTGACTAGAACAAACTAAAAAGCACTGCTATTGACAAGCCGTCACTTGGGCAGTAATGAACATTCTGCCTCCACTTTCACCTCAACAAACCCGCAGCTTTAATTTATGATAAAGCAAAGGAGAGGCAACCTCCAGGTTTATTATACCCTCAGTGCTGTTTCAAATAAAGTAATTAGAAGGTCAAGAGACAGGTCTGCAAAGCCAAATATAAATGCAACCCTTCTGTACCGACACTAAGGAAAAAAAAGGACTCGTGTGTTCAAAGAGCATTTTATCCATCTTTCTTCTTTAGAGCGGGGCAAGTCAGGTTTTTCTTTCTTTCTTTCTTTCTTTTAATACTACCGTAACCAATCAGAAACAGTGGCAGCACCGTTCTTTCACTCTCTAATTTGCTCCATATGGAGTATGAACAGCGCGCCTAGAGATGCTGTCCTCAGAAGAACATGACTGGCCCAAAAAAACTGCTCTGAACTGCAAACTTACGGCAGGTGATCGGGAATTTTTTTTTCTTTAAATAAAGAAAATCCCTAGGAGAAGCGATGAAAAAGTTCTGGAGAAATCTTACTGATAGAACAGAAGCCCACAAATAAA
This sequence comes from Lepilemur ruficaudatus, assembly GCA_963574885.1. Taxonomy (NCBI): domain Eukaryota; kingdom Metazoa; phylum Chordata; class Mammalia; order Primates; family Lepilemuridae; genus Lepilemur; species Lepilemur ruficaudatus. The sequence goes on from CAUYRT010014648.1 coordinate 7,138, forward strand.
TAACTTTAAAAATCTATTTTTAACATTTTGCTTTAAAATTTTCCTTGAAAAAATACCCGAGGAAAAGGGGGTTGGCTGGGAGAAAAATGAACCTTTCAACACGTTTTGTTTTCAGTGATGGAAGAAACAGTGATCATAAACTAGCATGTTGTTTCTAAGGAACTATCTATAATATCATACTTCATATTGAAGGATCCCAATTTTGCATATATTGTATTCTGGGGTTACTTTCCTCTGTCTTTTTTTTCTCCTATATAACAATGACACCATCTTAAAAATTCTCCTGAAGGCCATGAAACCTAATGGTCTTGACTATATAGCCAGTTTACCCTCCGAGGAAGGCAGTTAGACAATTTTAAGGGCCTCTTCTAAGCCAGCTGCCCTCAAATGTTTTGATCCATGGATTACTGCAGTGGGAAAGAATGTTCCATGAATCTACTCCATTTCAATTAGCTACTGTTTTAAGCCCTTCTCCCATTCCCTAAATGAAAGGAAAGGGTAAGGAAGACAGACGGAAAGAGGAGGAAATACAGAGGGAAGGAGAGAGAAAAGACAAGGGGAAGAAAGAGACAAAACCAGAACTCAACTAGCTTCTGCACAGGTAGCTACCGTATGTGTCACACAGACCACATGCTACGTTGTGCTGTGCTGGAAAAACAGTTTTTTAAAAAAATGAATCTTCCGAAGTGATACAAATCACCCTTGGTGCCATAACCTAGGAAAATTCCAAAAGCTACTTGAAGGCTATTATAATCACCTTGATCCACCTCTTTTGGAGGTCTGTGGAATGTATACTCCAAAAGACTTTCTGAAATAGCATTTTGTTGTGTAATTTTTGCTTCAAGTAACTTTTACCATCATCTATTCAAGTAGTTGGTATAATTGCACTTGATTATATAAGTGGTGGAAACGTATGTAATCTCATAATTGGAACATGTAATTATGTTATAAAAATCCTTATGAAACTGTAAAACAGAAAGTGCATGAGTAGAAGTAGGTGGTTCTTTTTGTCTCCACCCAGAAAACTAACTGAAGCAATGACTCCTCGTGGTGTGGCAGGAAATGGGTCTATTCTGTGTTCTCATCTACCAAATGGGATGGGCAGCTTTGGTCAAGATCACACTGTTAACGCTAGTGACAAATAGTATTTACAAGTCAAGTATTAATAAAGGGACAACATCTATACCCTATAATCCAACTAAGCACATTGAAGGCAAAATAGTATTGAATTTCTAAGGCATAAAGTATAATATCTAACCTGATTTCTTCAACCCAGAAAAATGTTTTCTTCTGTTGTAGCCTTTTTTTGTTGTTGTTTATTCATTATTTTACTCTAAAATGTAATACTCGTAATAATTTGCATGATTAGTGGGAAAATAAGTGTAGAAACAAACTAGATAATTTTCCAAATATCCTTTGGCAATTTGGAATGGCAGTTTCAGCCATTTCTCCAACTAGGTAAAACAAGAAGGATTTGATCTGAATTCCTAAATCTCCTCCCCTCCTTCTTTTCTGTTCTTTCAGCTGCAGGTGCTAATGAGTAGTGAAGTACTCCAAATGCTGGGCTGTGCAGAGGAATCAGAAGCGCAGAGCCTGAGTAATTCGGACTGGAAAGTGAGACTTGTTTCACCGGCTGTAAACTTCCATCTCGGCGGAAGCCTTGACAACGGTACGCTGAGATGTCAAATAGCCACCAAACAGGAAATTCTCCAAGAGGAGACCTGGTTCTCTTATTCCTTTCCGATAGGAGACCTATATACCAAAGGAATATGGAAATAGAGGAGTTCCTGCTACCTTAGGGGCTCATCACTGAGGTAGGTTTTTAGGAAAATGCAAAGGAATTATAAAGCATGGACACTGTCTATGAGGACCTTCCATGCAGGCAAAAGCCCAGTACTTGGAAGATCTGCCAACAACTTTTGCATATATCCATTAAATGTATAAACTGTTACTAAAGAATTTTAAATGGTTCTGTGGGTATGACAGAGACTAAAAGAGAAAATCATGGTGCCTACAAGAGACACTGCTGAGTACCTCCCCAACAACCATTCCCTCCTTCTTCCTTGCCAACAGCATCCCTGTTTTATTCAGGCATTCAACTCTCAGAGGAAGCTGCCTCCATTGTCAGCTCCGGAGTAAATGGGTTAATAGGCCAGTAATGTAATCTCATAATTGGAACATGTTGTAAAAAATCCTTATGAAATCGTAGAACAGAAAGTACATGAGTACAGTAGGTGCTTCATTTCCCTCACCAGTCCTTGGTTTAGGGGTTGACATGTGACTCAGATCTGGACAATGAAATGGGAGGAGAGGTCACTTGACAGCGTCTAGGGAGGATTTCCTCACTCTTGAGAAGGAGACGATAGAAGAGTTGATCTCCTTCCATCTCTGTTGTTTCTACATCTGCGTGTGGTGCCTGGAGCTACTGTGGCCATTTGAAGCATGAAGGAAGCCAGCATGAGGCGAAGGTGATGATGGCAGAGCTTGAAGGGAAGCATTGGGGTCTTTAATGACATCACTGGGCCTATGATCATATCACACCTACAGCTGTCCTGCTTCCAAATTTCCTGTAATGTGAGATAATAATTGCCCTTGTTTAAGGCAATTTGGATCAGCGTACAATTTGATACTGTGCCCATTTGTCCATTATGGATGGGTAACATTTATATTTTTAGCTTAGCTATGAGCATGCCAACGTAACTGAATGTAGACCTCACTCACTAAAATTAAACTGGCATCTGCATCTAGTACTGGTGGCATTTTTTAAATTGGTATAGTCCTTTTGGAGAGAATTTTGTCAATATGTATCAAGAGCTATAAAGAGGCTTGTAAATTTTGATCAAGTATTTTACTTTGGGCAAGCTATCCCAGGGAAATAATCCAAAACATGGAGAAATAAATACATTTGATAGAGTATTATGCATCCATTACAACTATTAGTAATGTGAAAAATTAATATAAGTGAAAGAGAATACCAGAATAATAATGATGATGATGATAATATAAAACTCAACATGTACATGTGTAAGAGCTTGGAAGAATAGCTACCACAATGGTTACAGAGGTAGTGTCACGGTGGGGAATCAGGGGGTGAGTTATTTTTTCCTGTTTTTTCTTTTCCAAATTTCCTAAATTTGAAATTCTACTCTACATTATTCAGCTGCTTAGTACAATTTGTGGGCAAGACTGATTGAAAATGTCTAGAGAGAGAGACTGGGCTAGCTTGGGGAAAAGACTTGAGGCAGATGCAGAAAGCTCATTAGCACGAGTATTTCTTCACAACTAGTTGGATTTTTCTTCCAAACTCTGACTTTTCTTTCTTTCTTTTTTGTTAAAAGAGATGATTATTCCATGATTTGGGCAAGGTGCACAAAAATAGTTAACACATATGGGATGGTGAGCTAACACACCATCACTGAAAGAAGCCCATTGGGGAAAATCCCTATTTCTAAATAAGAAAGGAAATGCCAACTGCTTTGATTCAAGTGTTCTGCTTCAGAATAAATTTGCCTGGAAGCGCTTAAGGGTGCAAGGGGGGTGCTGGGAGGTACTGCATTCTTCAAATAAAAGCAGGGGCATAGACGCTTCTTCTAATCTAAGCCAACAATGGCGCTGTTGACAGAGTCCCAAGGAAGCTCACACTATTCCACATAATTAAGAGGGATTGTTGGCATCACAGGAACCAGGAATGTTCTGTAGATTAACTGCTTGCTTCATTGCTAATGACTGCCCAATTTCTTTAGACTAATTGGTGCAATCTACATTTTTGCAGCAAAGATGAAGTATCAACTTGATTTGGTGTCGATAAAAAATTGATGGATGCTTCTGACTGCTACTTCTCAACAATACATGGATTATTACTAGTATAATTATCATAAATGACAAAACATGGGCAAGTGGTGATTACAAGTCTAATTCTATCTTGAGGTTTTAATGGCATAAACCACTCAGGCTTTACACTCATGATTTACTGCATCATCAAAATCCCTGAAAGGATTACCCTTGGGTGAATGCCACTCATTATCTTACCAATAATGCACTAGTTTGGCCCAACATGGAACAAATAATCAAGGCTGAATTCTTAGAAAAGCTCTTTTAAAATATAAAAATCTCTAGTTTAAGAAGGAGGCATGAACCTACCAATATCCTTCTCTTCATTTCTGGATATCATAGCTGCATTCTGCTCTGGCATGTACAGAGGCTAGGTGTCTCTATGTCACACAACAGCCTGCCAAGCGGTATGCCAAAGCCTGGAGATGCTTGGTTATTGCCAATCAAACACCACCAGAGCCATCAGCCAGGAAGAAAGAAAGAAGACTATAAACCTCAAATGTTCCTACCTGGTTGGGCACAAATACTAGTTCTGTGGAGTGGCCCTTCTTTAGGGGAAGGGGGAGGGCACAGGGAGAAAGACAGGAAGGAGGTACTTACTGTTATTTTGGGGGACTGCTTTTAGAGAGCACTAAACAATGTGTGCTACAATAAAGCACATAAAACACACAGGCATTTGGCATGTTAAATGAGGCAGCTCCAGTATTAGGGAGACCCTAGACTGGGACTGCAAATAAAATGTCCCCAAAGTCCAGGCAGGCAACCAAGGAGCAAAGCAGCCCAAGTGATGGGTAGTGGCAACTAGGCAGGAGATACCTCCTCTAAAACGGGCAGCTACCCACTGTTGCCAAGTAATTGTTGCTAGGTTGAAGAGGACCAGCGTTGTCATCTCTTATGTTTTTTTCAAGAAAAGTCAGAAATCTTCATTTTTTTGTGAAACATCCAGATTGTGTTAATAAATTGTTGGCAAACAATTGTATTTTTAACATCATGGTTAAAAGGGTAGATTCTGGGATGAGACTGTTTGGATTTGGATGTCAGTTTGGTTAACATTTGGGACCTGTTACTTAATCTGAGTCTCAGTTTCCTCATCTGTGAAATGTGGATAGTAACTGTCACCTGTCTCATAGAGTTGTCTGAGGATTAAATGAAGGGATAAATGAAGATGTCTAGAATAATCCTGAAAGGCAGTAAGTGTTCAATAGCTGCTGTTGTTCCCATGTTCCCTGACATGGCCTGCTGGTTCATTAGTAGTCTGTGGCCCCTGCCGCCTTACAGAAAGCAGGATAAAACATTGGCCAAGAGCAATGGCTCAGAGGCTCATTGTGTCTGTTCCAATCCTGTTTCTCCCACCTGTTGGAGGCTGTCCGACCTTGTAAGTGTCACTACATGAAGCCATGAAGCCTCAGGTTCCTCATCTGGCAAGCAGAGCTAACAAAGTACCTGCTTCATAGAATATTGTGAGGATGAAATGAAATTAATCTCTGTGAAGTATGCGGAATGGTGTCTGGCATATGGTAAACAGTCAGTAACAGTAGTAGCCATTATTCATGGCATTTGGTAAGTTGAATTTTTCCAAAGTTTCAAAATTTTAAATCTTTTTTTTCCCCCAAAAGCTGGTCTAAATTTTCTACTCTTATTCCATTACCTTCTGCCATGGGTATCTGTGCCACGGGCATAGCTTTATTATTTTTTTGTTATTGACTACAAGGAATTCATTTTTGATAATTGATCTATTCACTTTTGAAAATTGCTTCTTAAGGCACTACTTCAACTATTACAACTGTTACCAAGTGCAAAGAACTACTGAAGACAAAAAACTCTGTGTAGACGGCATACAATCTTAGGGGTGAAGGTTGCTATAATCACTCTTGGGGCAACATCATGTTGATGTTTAATATTTAACATGGAACATAATTGTTTTTGTAACACGTAAATATCTGACAATTTCCAGTTCAAGGGAATCCGCAGTTGAAGTTTCCAGGACATTTTTTGTCATTAAAAAATACCTGAAAATCCAGGTTAAATTTATAGCACACACTTTAGGCAGGCTAGACTTGTACAGATGACACGAGAATGGCTTTCTCCAGTGGAGTTATGAGGATGAGTACTTGGTTCATTAAGTGAGGTTTCCCACTTTGCCTCATTCAAGGAGGTTCCCCACTTTGCCTCATGGTGCAGCTCATACTGGGGACCCCTGTAAGTCCTTTAAAACAGACAGAGAGCTTCAACCAAAGCACTGCAGGCCCCTGAAAATCAAAGTGCATGTATCACTAGCAAAGGAAAATGCATTTCCTATAAAATACTCATGAGTGAGAAAGGATACAAATTATACTAAGAAGTGTCAGGCACATACTGCTGAAAGAGGACACTCTTCAAGTCACCAAAGTTCCTCTATCACTTACTCACGACTTTCAAATACCCTTCGTAGTGCATGGAGAATCTCACACAGGCACACCTCAGAGATATTGTGGGTCCAATTCCAGATATCCTCAATAAAGCGACTATGGTGATAAAGCAAGTCATCAAATGTTTTGGTTTCTTAGTGTATATAAAAGTTATATTTACACTATACTATAGTCTATATTGCATAAGTATACAATAGCATTATGTCTAAAAAACAATATATATACCTTGATTTAAAAATACTTGATTGCTAAAAAATGCTAACAATCATCTGCTCCTTTAGTGAGTCATAATCTTTTTGCTGGTGGACTTGCCTCGATGTTGATGGCTGTTGACTGATCAGGGTGGCGATTGCTGAAGGTCGGGGTGGCAGTGGCAATTTCTTAAAAAAAAGGTAACAATGAAGTTTGCTGCATCAATTGACTGTTCCTTTCACAAAAGATTTCTGTGTAGCATGAGATGTTGTCTGATAGCATTTTACCCACAGTAGAACTTATTTCAAAACTGGAGTCAATCCTCTGAAATCCTCCTGTTGCTTTATCAACTAAGTTAATGGAATATTCCAAATCCTTTATCGTCATTTCAACAATGTTCACAGTGTCTTCACCAGGAGTAGATTCCATCCCAAGAAACCACTTTCTTTGTTCATTCATAAGAAGCAACTCCTCATCCATTCAAGTTCTACCGTGAGAGTGCAGCAATTCAGACACATCTTTAGGCTCCACTTCTAATTCTGGTTTTCTTGCTATTTCCACCACATCTGCAGTTACTTCCTCCACTGAAGACTTGAACCCCTCCAAAATCCTCCAAGAGGGTTGCAATCAACTTGTTGCAAACTCCTGTAGAAGCTGATACTTTGCTGTCCTCTCACGAATCATGAATGTTCTTTTATTTATTTATTTTTCTGAGATAGGGTCTTGCTCTGCTGCTGGGCTAGAGTGCAGTCTCATCATCACAGCTCAATGTAACCTCAAACTCCCAGGCTCAGTGATCCTCCTGCCCCAGTCTTCCAAGTAGCTGGGACTACAGGCCTACACCCCTATACCCAGCTAATTTTTAAAATTTTTGTAGAGATAAGGGTATCACTATGTTGCTCAGGCTGGTCTTGAACTCCTGGCCTCAGGCAATCCTCCCACCCCCGCCTCCCAAAGTGCTAGGATTACAGGCCTGAGCCACAGTGCCCCGCCTGTCAATGAGCAATAATATTTTGAAAGAAATCTTTTTCTGTGAGGTCTTAACAGTGTGCTTAAAATATTCAGTAAACCATGCTGTAAACAGATGTGCTGTCATTTAGACTTTGTTGTTCCATATATAGAGCACAGGTAAAGTAGATTTAGCATAATTCTTAAGGGTCCTAGGATTTTCAGAATGGTAAATGAACAATGGCTTAAACTTACAGTCAACAGCTGCATTAGGCCCTAACAAAAGAGACAACCAGTCCTTTAAAACTTTGAAACCAAGCACTGACTTCTTCTACTTAGCTATGAAAGTCCTAGACGGCATCTTCTTCCAACATCAGGCTGTTTTGTCTACATTGAAAATCTGTTGTTTAGTGTAGCCACTTTCATCAGTGATCTTAGCCAGATCTTCCGGATAACGTGCTGCAGCTTCTCCATCAGCACTTGCTGCTTCACCTTGCACTTTTATGTTATGGAGACGGCCTCTTTCCTTAAACCTCATGAACCAGCCTCTGCCAGCTTTCAACTTTTCTGTAGCTCCTCGCCTCTCTCAACCTTTATAAGATTGAAGAGAGTTAGGGCCTTGCTCTGGATTAGGCTTTAACTTAAGGCAATGTTGTGGCTGGTTTGATCTTCTATCCAGACCACTAAAACTTTCTCCACATCAGCAATAGGCTGTCTCACCTACTTATCATTCATATGTTCACTGGAGTAGCACTTCAATTTCCTGCAAGAACTTTTCCTTTGCATTCACAACTTGGCTGTTTGGCCCAAATGGCCTAGTTTCTGGCCTATCTCGGCTTCCTCACTAAGCTTAATCATTTCTAGCTTTTGATTTAAAGTGACAGACATGTGACTTTTCCTTTCACTTGAACACTTAGAGGCTGTTGTAGATTTATTAATCGGCCTAATTTCAACATTGTCCTGTCTCAGGGAACACAGCGGCCCAAGGAGAGGGAGAGAGACAGGGGACTGGCCAGGTGGTGGAGAAGTCGGAACATACACAACATTTATTAAGTTTGCTGTCTTACACAGGTGCAGTTCATGGTGCTCCAAAACGGTCACAGTACTAATACGAAAGATCACTGATCACAGATCCCCATAACAGATACAACGATAATGAAAAATTTTGAAATATTGTGGGAATTACCGAAATGTAACACAGAGACACAAAGTGAGCACAAGCTGTTGACAACACAGCGCTGATGGACTCGCTCCACGCAGGGTTCCACAAACCTTCAATTTGCAAAAAGCACCCTATCTGTGAAACGCAATAAAGCAAAGCACAATAAAATGAGCTATGCCTGGTATAGCTGTTTGGGGAAAAAAAATTATGGGTGTGATCTGGTATTCTGAGAACTACCAGACTCTCAGGTACAGGGTCCTGCTTTCTAATATCAAATTTTACTCTGCGACTCACCAGGTAAATCTCCGGCTGGGTCCTCTACCAAGTCTCAAATCACTGAAAGTGAATGGATCTATACGAAAGAGCTGTGCTTTACAACTGGAAGTCATCAGAAACCTTCCAAAAGAAAGTTCTCCTCTAGCTAAGGCTCTCTATAGCTTCTTGTTATTTTGTATGCCTAGTTATGGATATTACAACTGTAAGTACACTAACTATTTTCTCTGAGATTGTGTATCATTTAAATATTAAAAAGTAACAATAGTAATGCCATCCTCAATTACTTCAATGTCATCCCCTTGTGAATGTGAAGGTCATCGGATGAGTCCAGGGTGGATGAGATTAAAGTGAGGTTCCCTCTGGAAATATTTGGTGTAACCAACCACCCTCCTTCCTCTCCCCTCCCCTGCAGAAGACTCGCAATTTAAAAAGTCCCAAATCCAATAAGAGATATCACTTACTTTCGGGGATGCACATACCAGAGGAAGTGCTGGGGATAAAGGAAATCTGTGAATCAGAGAAAGATGTTGGTATGCAAGATTGAAGATATACCAGCTGGCCCAAGGCTTCAGCTGGTTTCCAGAGGCCAGGAAGAAATTAGTCTCACAGTTCAGTTGAAAGAACACCTGGCCATTCACCCAGGGGCACAAATCTGCTGTTGAACAGGGTTATCTTTGTTTCCATACCAAACACACCTAGGAATTAAGTTATTTAAAGTCCCATGACTCTCATTGTCCTAAATTGCCCGCCTTCATGAAGATCAGGAGGTAGAGAAGAGTGGGGAGGGACTGGCTGTGAAAACACTGGTGTCCATAGCACTGATTTTAAGGGCTGGAACGTTCTTCCCCTGACTAATACAACTGGGTTGGAGCATGCCATATTGATTTCCCAGGTATATTTTACTGAAGATTTACTCATGTGAAGAGCTATGGGGGAAGGAACTGTATTAAGAATTAGCACCCTGCCCACAATCAAAAAGACCTACCTATTAGAGCTACTGAGATTTAACAGGATGGTTACATCAGTTCAATGTTCTCCTGTCTTTGGGGTTGCACAAAGCTCACAGTCATAGTCAAAAATAGACTTGAGATTTTCACTGCCATGAAAGTTTCTGAGTGTGGGAAACATCACTTTACAGCAGAACCTTCAACTCTGACACTTACTCCCCTTTCTCCAAAGAAGGGTCAGGTTGAGTCTTGCCATGAAGCACTGAGGAGTGTGGCTGGGCAGGGTGAGTCATGGAGGAAGCTACATGATCACAGAGAAGATCACTCGGCTGGATTCAAAGCAGAAAAGCCAGATGTGTATCTCAGAGGCAGGTGGGACAGGGTGGTGGTGGAGAAGCCGGCAACTTGTGAAGGCAGAACGTGCTGGCAAACCCCACTGGCACAGACTTGGTGGGAGGCCTGGGCAGACAGTGTGGAATGCAGCCTGGGAACTGGGCTCCTGGGAGATACCATCTTGGAACCAGTATCAGGCATTGATCTTTGGAAAATCCCAACCTGCAGATTTTTTTTAAATTTAATTTTTACCAGCTTTATTGAGGAATGAGTCACATAGCCAACCTGCGGATTTTAACGCTCACTTGTCTTTCTTCTGTAAATTCTCACTCTCTTTTCTTGACTTGTTTCTGAACATCTATCATTGTTTGTTCTTGCTCCACCTCTCAGCTTACCAAGGCTTACAATTTTGTTTTTAAATTGAGGTATAGTTTTGCACATTCTAAGAGCAGTTTGATGAACTGAAAATCAGTTTTAAAAATATGGCAATCATTTTATACTTGCAGAAAATTTACAAGAATAACACCCTAAAACACCCACATACCCTTTATCCAAATTCACCAATTGTTATATCTCCTGCAATATTTTTTCCTGAGGCCATTCACTGCTCAGTTAAACCACCACAGTTACAACAGTGACAGAGGAGTCTGTAGCGTTGTATGGCATTTACTTAATACCCACCATATAATGACCCAGTGCTAGGGGGACGTGCAGAGTACAGATGGCAGTTCCTTTCCTTAAAGAGTTTACAATCTGGTTGCTAGGTCCCAACTGCCACAGTCAACTTGCCAGACTTATTGAAGACAAAGTGTGAGCTTTTGGAGGCACCTTTGTTTGTGGATGCTGGGGTGGGGAAGAATTTGCATGAAACTATTGTTCCTGGCAGGAACATTAATTTGGCAATTTAGCATTTCCCCAAATAGGTCAAACAATATCAGTAACTTGGCACAGTAGGATGCATTAAGCAGAGAATAAAGGAGGGGGGTGTCCCTTGCTCAAATACATTTGGGAAATGTTTATTTAGACAATGTTTATCAAGTGCAGTTTTCTAAGCTGCAGTTTTTCCTTAGAGCCTTTAATGGGCTCTGCTAACAGTTTTGTGAATCTCCAAGAAAGGGGGAGCGGTATATAGTATATAATATTCTCTATTTCCTAAATGACAATGGGTTAGCCCACAGGACCAGTGTTCCATTGAACATCCTTTTGAAGTGTCAAGGAAATTTATACTCTTAAAGAAAAAAAAAACCTAGAAAAATTTGTGAAGTAATATGCAAACGACTGCAAATTATCACAGCCCAAGTCTGTAAGTATGAAGTAGACAGCAAATAAAAGAGGATGATTAATCAGAGAAAAAGGAGGAAACTCACACTTAAGAAGAATAGAGTTTAGTAGAGTATTTCTATGATATTGTTGGTATGTGTGTGTGTGGACACCCTAGCTTTAGAAGTTCATTAGTTTTTAACTGTATCACTATTACTACTCAGAAACCTAAATTAGCTCCCAAATATTCAGTGGATCAGGTCTAGATTTATCAAAGGTAATGGAAGGAGTTGGGACCTATGTTTATTGAGTATCTGTTAAGTACCAGGTGATTCTTTATCTTCAAAAACTCATGAAGTAGTGGGTAGTTTATCTGGATTGTCTCTTGTTCTTGACTCTATCCTCAGCACCAGCATGGGAGCTGGCACATAGTAGGAACTCAAGAAACATTCTGGAATGAAAACGAATCCCCGTTTCTCAGTGTGACAATGAATTAATCAGATAGATTTCCATAGCTGAATTCCATTATTTAAATGAGTTTCATCATTAGACCAAAGAGGTCATTAGCTGGTGGCCCGTAGCCTGCAGACAGTGTTTTATTTGGCTTGTAGAGTATTTTAAAATAAATCAACAACATTTAAGAGTTGACAGATTTTTGACAAAGTCCAGATTTCAAGCTTCTTCTGAAATATGAGAAGATCAGGCAACACTGAACCAGCAATCCCAAAGCCCACATCAGTGCAGAGTAGGTGGCAGCTGTTTGCCACCATCCCTACCACTGTCTACTGTCTCCATGCCACCGAGGCCATGTCTCTGTTGGCAGCGATCACTGTGCTGCTATTCCTGGGCACAGCAGGCATTTGAGCTTGTGACTTCTGATCTATTAGTAACAATAATTAATTCTAAACACCTTTATATCTATTAATTCACAACAGCTCAGTGAGGTGGGTATTCTTATTATCTCCATTTTCAGAAGAGCCAAACAGTGAGGGGGTAAATAATTTGCTCCAGGTCTCATGTCTAGTAAGAGGCACAGTGGGTTCTGAACTCAGACCATCTGGCTCCAGAGTCGTGCTCTTTGTGACCTTGATCTGCTGTCTTTGTTACATGGCCACACTTTACTGCTCTGAATTGTTTCCAAATTTTTCATGTATGTACATCCTGTATCCCCCAAAACCACATTGGCTTCAACAGCATGAAATGCACCATAATTCCTTTGTATTTTACTAAGCAGATTTTTTTTTTTTGCCCAAATACCTTTTTATTTAACTTGATCAGGACAATCTGTATAAGTAAACACATTTTATAATTCCCCTAACCTCCATCAGGAAACCAGCCAAAGTCTGGCTCCCCGAGAGTGAGCTCAATGTTGACCGAAGCTGCCACAGGCGAGCAGCCCCATGGAGTCGAGAATGAAAGTCTGCCTTCACGTTTCTCACGACGACAAACCCCACTGGCTTGTGTTACACAGACTCTGGGATGATGACTGGAATACACAGTATTAAGTTTCATCAATCCCTCATTTGGTTCAATGTGGGTTTACCCAAACAGCTGGCTGGGAGCCTATCCTTTTACTTAAATTAGTTCTAGTTCTCTACAGTTCTGATTTACTGACAAAGCACTCTCTTTATCTCCTAGTGGCATAAGAGTTTTGTCCAGGCAGAAACTGTGGTTGGTATTAACACAATGGGGCCATTTGGGTCATCTACCATCCCCATATGGGGTACTGCCTAGAGAAAGGGATTTTAATTCTCAATTAGTCCATATCAGGAAAGGAACTGCATTTTCCATTATTCCTTTACTGTGGATTCTGATTCATAAAATATCTTAAGGAAAACACATTTTACGTTACTGAGCCTTTGATTTCCCAGGGAAACTAATAAATAATCAACAAAAATATGATTAAAGACTGCTTGAACTACCATCCGAAAAGGAACTCTAGCCAGCAAAGAATCTTTCTGATCCAAATCTTTTTATTCCTAGAAACAGAATTCTTACTTAGCCTTTCAAAAGCCTGATGAAGGCTTCAGCTAAGTTTTGACATAAGATTTTCATATTCAAAATATCTGTTGAAATAAGGGGAGAAGGGATATGGATCTTGAAACTGCATTAGTCTGAAATAGAGCTTAGTAAGCTAGAAAGGGAAATTACTTCTCTGTAATTGGAATTCTCTCCTAAAAAATCCCTTTGAAATCATGTTCAGCTACTTTCCCATTATGTGTCTCAGAGAAGCCAACCTTAACCCTTTCTGGAACTGCCCATCAGAAAAATTATTTGATATTTATAAACTGCTCTGGGAAGAAATTCTTGAGCAATGGACTGTGTCACCAAAGAACTTAATAATGAATTAGTAGTGGAGTCCTAGGCACAGTAAAAAAAAAAAAAAAAAAAGCTTTTCTGGGTCACTTCTTCCCATCAATACATTGATGTTTACATTTATATATTACATCAATCTTGGGCAAACAAAGCAGTTGCCAGAAAACTTCCCAATCTGGGTTCCTTTGCCTTTGAAATGAAATAACTAAATTGTGCTTCAGCACAGTTGTTAAGTTTAGACTGAAGCTTCTTTGATGGCAGGGACTGTGTTTGATCCTTTTTGTATCTTTAATGCTAGTATACAGTAGTTGTTTGATAAATGCTTCATGAATCATAAGTGAATGAATGAGAGATAGCTGGATAAGCCTGGCAATGCTACTTAATTTCTATTCTCCTCAAGTTTTCTCATCTGTAAAATGGTAATATTATCTTCTTCAAATAACTCTTATGAGGTTTAAATGATATAATACAGATAATATGTATCACACACTTTAGCAGTGTTTGGGACCTAGCTATATTATATAACCATTAACATACTAAGATAGCTAATAATACAACAATTCTACATATTGTATGTCTCTATTCATATACATATAATGCATATCATAAAAATACTAAGCCAAATTCCTATGAAGGCCACTAGAAAAATGGGATGGAAGAAGATTCTCCTCCCTTTAACATCGACCTCAATGTGAAGACAAAAAATCTGGTACAGCCTAGAGATATCCCATAATGCTAAGGTACTCCACTGAATTTCCACATCATCAAGCTACACAACTTCATCACATTAGAAATGGTGCCTGGTATTAAAACCAAAAGAGGGGTCATTTGGCCAATGGGACAATTCCCATGTATATATGTGACATTTCCCATTTTGAATTTGTCCTCTCTTTATATGGATGTAAACTCATTAAATGGCATGTGGTATCTAACATGGGTGTTTACTTGATAGCTACATTCTACTTCCATGGGATAGCTCAGCTCATAATAATGATGAGTACCCATCAATTTAAATTCAATTTGCAAGACATTTGTATCCATGGAATAAAACAACATGGAATATTCTGTTCCTTGCTAAATTTTTTATTTATTTATTTATTTTTTGAGACAGAGTCTCGTTCTGTTACCTGGGCTAGAGTGCCGTGGCATCAGCCTAGCTCACAGCAACCTCAAACTCCTAGGCTCAAGATATCCTTCTGCTTCAGCCTCCCGAGTAGCTGGGACTATAGGCATGCACCACCATGCCTGGCTAATTTTTTCTATATATTTTTAGTTGGCCAATTAATTTCTTTCTATTTTTAGTAGAGACGGGGTCTCGCTCTTGCTCAGGCTGGTCTCGAACTCCTGACCTCGAGCGATCCTCCCACCTCAGCCTCCCAGAGTGCTAGGATTACAGGCGTGAGCCACTGTGCCTGGCCTACTTGCTAAATTTCTAACATGGTCTTTTCCCTGAAGATACAATATGCTAAGATCACCAAACATTTTCTATGCTTATTTCTTAATTATCATTTTTTAAAGTTACAATGCAATAATAATAATCTGTTATTCAGAATTTAAAGTAAAATCAGTTTTGGTACAATGTCTTTTGTGTTCCATCAAAACCTCTAGAGGGAAGTCATTAAAAAACATGAAGTACCATACAAATATAAGGTAGTATATGAGTCCTATAAGAGAATCATATTTTACTCTATCAAGAATTGAAGTACTGAAAGGACAGAGGCTATTGTTCTCTGTTTCAGAGTAATATAGCTTAATGTTCTCACAGAAATTACATTTGTTCTTAGGAACGAATAACATTAAACATGACACCCACTAAAGAGATGTCTCATCATCTTTTTAAAGAAAGAATATAAAATGTGAAGTGACTTAAGATCATTTTTTATAGCAAGGCTGTCAACCACCAGTTAAATATGTGTTGAGAAGATGGAGACTTCCTTTTGAAAATCTAAACTTTTTCTATCATATTTCCTAGGACAACATCTCTACAGAAAATTCTACATGGAGATATAGACTAGGGAAATCTAACACCAGAAAAATCAGCAAAACCTCATTTTTCTACTTTGTGCTTAAGGGTTAATTGGACATAGGTGGGTGATGATGATGACAAGTGATGTAAATAAATTAACTCATTTGTTTAAACATAATAACAGATGTTCGCTAGATCCTTTCTTCTTCCCATAAATCCATATCTAGGATCTCAGGATCCAATCTTGGGCTCACACCAACAGCTCTTGGAGGAGGACCCTCTCACAAAGTCTGCCCCCTGGCATCAGTGGTCAGCTGGCATCTACACAGGACAGCCAGGCACAAGCCCCAGAAGTCCCCCTGCTGTCCAGAGTTGATAAAAGGCAGGAAGGGTACCAATATCTCTTTAGTTCTTCCCAGAATTCCATAGCGGTCACCACTGGAAAGCTTGGGTTGCTATTTCCCGGAAAGAGGAAACCTCTATTTCATAGTATTTCTGCTTTGCCCTAGGGCTCAGCACAAGGCTGCAAGAAGAATGGTAGGAGAGCTGGCTTTCCACGCCAGAGCCCCCCGAGGGAGGATGTGCCAAAGTGAGCCCACCTGCTTCCCGTGGCGAGTCAACAAAAGCCTGCTTTCCTCACAGGTTTCTCCACTTCTAGAGGCCAGGTGCTAGGAAAGCAACCTCCGAACACTCCCCAACCCCTTTGAGATCACCAGAAAGTGCAATTATTCTGTACGGTAAAACAAGCATGAAACGATCAGGTTCCCAGGATGAAGCTCTCTTGACATCTGAGTCATTAGAGTTTACACATGTGTGTATTGTGTGTCTGGGAGATACGCGACACTGTACATGTGTTAAGGACACTAAGGAATAATCACATTTCCTACCTTCATGGAGCTTCCAACAGAAGCTCTTTTGTCAATAGATACAAAGAAATTAAGTCAACAGAAATACCATGTATATTTACAAAATTATAAGAGGAGGAAGTATTTCAGAGACTGCATAGATGAAAGTGAGCAAATGGAACTGTAAACAACATTTTGCAAACTCTCAATTAGATCAGAATTACAAAGTCCATTCATTTTTTCCATGCTTCTGAGTCTCCTCTGGCAATTAAGTGTACTACATCTCGGCCTTTCCAGTATCTCAGGATACAACATACCAGAGAAAGGAAATAGGGGCACCCAGATAAAAGGCTTTCAGCAATTCCCAGTACAGGGGGCTACAAAATGAAACCGGGTTATCCACGCTCCACACTCGGCTTACAAGTCGAGTACGCTGTAATGCTCATTCATCCATCCAACACATACGTAGTGAGTGCATGTGTGTCAGGCACTGAGCTAGGCTCGAGAGATGTAATAATGGGTAAGACAGACATAGTCCTTGCTCTCATGAAGTTTGCATTTTAGTGGGGAGACAGGATAAATCTGTAGCCAAACAAATAGGTATTTCGGAAAGAGCTAAGTGCTCTCAGGAAGAAGGAACAGGATGATGTGACTGTCTGACTGTTCAGGGGATGGGGAGGAAGTCAGGGAAGAGGTTGACATTGAATAACAAAAATTCAAAGGTCAGAGGGGCAGAAGACTTCAGGCCAAGGGAATAGCAAGTGCAAAGGCCTGGAGATAACAACATACTTTATGAGCTGGGAGGAACAAAATAGAGCCCAGTGTGGCACGGTGAATGAGGGATGAGCACACGAAGTGGTAGGTAGGGTCAGATCTGAGCAGGATTGGTTTTTATTCTATGTGGGACAGAAGGTCTTAAGCAGGGTAATGACATGGTCTGACATAAGGGATTTTTTTAATTAAATTTTTTCGGCAACAGCTTTGTTGAAATATAATTCACATGCCATATGATTCACACATGTCAAAAGCACAGTTCAGTGGTTTTTAGTATATTCCTCCCTTCCCACCCCAGCCCCTGACAACCACTAATCTGCTTTCAGTCTCTATACATTAGCCTATTCTGGACATTTCATATAAATGGAATCATACTATGTGATATTTTGTGACTAGGTTCTTTTTGCTCAGCACAATGTTTTCAAAATTCATCCATGTTGTAGCATGTATCAGTGCTTCACTATTTTTTATTGCCAAATAATATTTCATTGTATTGATATACCATATTTTGATTATCCATTCATCATTTGATGGATATTTGGGTTGTTTCTGCTATTTGGGTATTATGAATAATTCTGCTCTGAACATTTGTGTACAAGTTTTATGTGGACACAGGTTTTCACTTCTCCTGGGTAATCAGGAGTGGAATTGCTGGATTATATAGCCATTCTATATTTAACCTTTTAAAGAATGTTTAGACTGTTTTCCAAAGTGGCTATACCATTTTACATCCCCACCAGCAATGTATGAGGGCTTCAATTTCTCCCCATCCCCATCTCTCAACACTTGTTATTATCTTTTTGATGACACAAGTTTTTAAGAGAGCACTTAAAATTTTTCTAAAGTACCACTGCTTTAAAAAGTAATTGTAAAAAGATCACTGCTTATTAAGAGCTTTGAAGATCTGAAGTGATTCTAGAATTCTAAAGTGTAATGAGGTATCAAGTAGAAATCTCTTTTTGTGAAACTGCCACCAAGTAGAAAATAAGAAAAAAGAGGCTAAAGCGGAAAACATTTCTTTGTTTAGAATTGATAAACACGCATTTAGCTTCATAAAGTGACTATGGGACACTTGCCAATGTCTTCTCCTAGTCTTCTTCCACCTATTTGCCTTTAGGTGGTAAAAGTATGCATTCAAGTAGAAATTTGTTGTCTTTCCTGAGGTCTTTGGAACACAATGTTATCAATCATCTGGCCCTGTCTGGGGCCTCCAAACCAGAGTTTTGAGGCTGAGTGTGAAACTGGTGCCTTGCACGCTGTTTGACAGCACAACCTGGTGATCACATGCTGAAAGCAAGTTCCCAAGGGATGCTTGGAAGGGATGAGCCTTGGGAGGCTGCTCAGTAGCCTTAAAAGTGGATTGGGTTGCTCTGCTTTCCCATTTCCAACTCCACTCTGATCCTTTCACAGACCAACTAGAAGAAGAGCAAAAGCACAAAATCTAACGAACTTTATAGATGAGTCCTATCTTGTGCTAGGGAAGCAGGAGAAAAGGCAGAGGTATCAGGTCCTGAAGTCATCAGAGAAAGCAAAAATTATGAAGAATAAAAATTATACTAAAAAATCACTTAAACTGAACATAAATAATTACTTGTCACTTTGTAACCCAATATACTGTTTTTCATTAAGTCAAACACAATTAGGTTTTCCTCCGTCAGTGCAATAGATGTTTCTTCAGTTAAGCACCCAGGTGATGTAGTTGCTTTATGTTTAGGGCCATGTTGTGCAGAAAAACAAACAAACATATATTTAATGTGTAGAATCACACTCAGAATAGGAATACATTCAGCCTCTGTGAGGCGTCTACAGATTCCTCATTCCCACTTCACATTTACTACAAGGCAAGTGCTCATGAAAGGGAATGGCAGGGAAAAAACTATTTAAATTACTATTGTTATTTCTCTCTCTCACTCTTGTTCTCTCTTGTTAAATACAAGCTAGTTAAAAATATGCATGATGCAATTCACTAAAATCAGTCCCAGAAATCCAAAGTTTGGCCAACAGTCTTCTTTGCCATAAATTACAAAGGAGGGGAGGAGGCTCAATTGCTAAAGAGACTTAAGATCCCAGAATTCAGTAATTAAATTCAAGAGATTTTAAAAGGCTTTGGAATAGTCAAACACC
Source organism: Lepilemur ruficaudatus (assembly GCA_963574885.1). Taxonomy (NCBI): domain Eukaryota; kingdom Metazoa; phylum Chordata; class Mammalia; order Primates; family Lepilemuridae; genus Lepilemur; species Lepilemur ruficaudatus. The sequence goes on from CAUYRT010014648.1 coordinate 26,520, forward strand.
AAAGTGGAAGGCTCTTTAGATCTTATCTAGTTTAAATCCCTTATTTTATAGCTGAGAAAAATGGGGTCCAAAGAAATAAAGTGACGTATCCAAGGTCATATAGCTGATGATCAACAGAGACCAGCTCAGGAACAGACCTCCTGACTCCTACTTTACGTTGTCAGAAATTCTGATGAATCAAAGAAATAGCTCAAAGGTAAAAGTATACCCAGTGGTTCCAACTTTACTATTCATCACACATTATACCAATTAAAATGCAATATATGGGCAATTATTACTGTGCTTTAATCATATTGTGTTGTCTAAGCCATACTGATGGACATGTGTTTTGGAAAATCAAATAAAACCACAGAGTTGGTTGTCACTGGCTCTATTTCTTTAATTTACATAGTCTCAGCTTGCCTTGGGGAATTTACAGACCAAAGAAAACCTGTCCCCTAGAGACACTGTGGAAACAGTTCTTAAAACAGAGTTATTCTCTTTGTTGTTGCAGTCACTTATAATCAGAGAAATCAGAATGTTAGCATGATGCCACAGAGCTACATGGCAACATCAGCTGGACCAGAATTTCTTCCCTTTAGCAGTCCCAGGAATCACCAGTAGCGAGAAAACCATCCAGAGTCCAGGATCTGACTTAGGCCCCAAATACCAAAAGGATTTTTCCCCTCATAAATATATCTGTTCTCTATTCTCCACTCCAACTCCCCCTCCTTTTCTTTGAAATTTGAGTACGACTTCTAAGCCTGGTGACCTGTTGGAATATACCTGCCTGTTTGCTTTCTCCTATGTTTTTCTTAATGTAATAACTTGAAATGTCAACATGAGGTGACAAGTAAATCCTCAGTCAAAATAAGTTTGCAACCAAACACAAGGAGGAAAAGAAAAACCATATAAAAAGCCAGCCGTGGAGGCAGTTGAAAGGTGGCCAAGTCCACGGCTGAGGCGCTAACAGAGCACAAGCGTTTATCATCACACAAGACCACGCCTGTTCTCGTATTCAGCAGGCTGCACACTGGATCCTTGCCTTTGGACTCACCACTTGCCCGGACCTTCTATCTACTGCAACACGCAGGTAAAGAGAGATCACGGCACACCGTCTGCATGCAGACTCTTGCTACGTTTCTCAAAGCCAGAGGCACCTATATGAAGAATGTCAATCTAGACAGTGAAAAGAAAACCCCACATGTGTTGATTTTTAAAATTTCCCTGTGAGGCGGACACTTAGCAAATTAATGATATCCTCTGCAATGTAGTATGGAGAAAAATCCAGACTCTTCTAGTCTAACTTACCACAGAGTTTGGGAGAACCCAGCCAATTAATGACACAGTCTCTACTAGAGGTGAAATGGAGGTCAGTGAAGGTGTAAACAGAAAGAGGGGACAATGTCTACCAGTCAGCAACCAGCACTTTCATGGGGTCTTTAACAACAGCTCGGGGACTACCAGGCAAAAAATGCGCACAGCCACATTACAAAAAACCTACCATTTTAAGTAGTTTCCATATTTTCACCATAAATTCTACCCCTTTCTTCCCTTGGTCTGGTCGTGTTTGGCCCTATGGCAGCCTGTCTTCGCAGGACCTAAGCTGGGAGAGATGAGTTACAAACCCAAATCTCAGTGTTTGTTAAGGGGATTTATGCATTAGGTTCTCTGAAACTTTACCCGGAAAGTCTTCCCCATTCCTCTGCTTGGTTTCCGGAACAGAGAAATCCCCTCTGCGGATCTCCCTTTGACTCCATGTTGGATACGGGTACATATAAATCCTGCTAATGACTTCTGCCTGTGGCTGACAGGTTTTGGTCTTGGGTAAAAGCTGGCTTCTCAAAAGCTGCTTTTTGTTTATTTCCAAAGAGGATTTATTGCATGACTTCTTCAGCAAGCATCAGCATTCCCCAGGATGGCTGTCAACACCCTTCACTTACTTGGGTGCTCCAAATGCAGGGATCTAATTCATGCTGTCACATCTGGGACCCTAAACATTCCAACATTCAAAAATTAAATCATGTTGGGTAAAAACCTAAGGGGTCTGTTATGGAAGTTTCCTTTTTTGGAGGAGAAAGATTACTATTTTCTTAACATACTCTCCTCTTGTGATACAGTACTCTTCATTTTTCTTTGGGAATTTCTACAACTCAGGGGAAAGGGGTGAGGGTGTGTGGTGACTAACTGATTTAAGCCAACCAGTACATACCTTATCTCATGGTCATAGAAGTGGCTCAGGGATGGACACATAATTCAGTCAGAATATATATTACTAGTAAGAAGCTGGGGCTTTTGAAAAACAAGCATCTCCTCTTTTACAGGACTTGTGGTATGATGGTAGATGTGATGTCTATGGAGCTATACCATCTTACAGCCAGTAAAGAGGAGGCTAAAGATTCCAGGGTCCATGAGGAACATAAAAATGGAATGAACTAAGAGAACCTGAGAGCAGAGAGATGGGTCTTGGTGATATGGTTAATACCTGGATCAAGCTATGCCCTGAAGCTAGTTAAGCATGAACTTTTAAATTACATTAATCAATAAACTTTCTTTACTTACGTCAGTTTGAGTTGGGTTTTCTGTCTCTTGTAAGAATGCTAGCTGATACCTAGATTCATTAAGTAGATTCTGGTACATAGAGTAAGTCTCTGATTTAGAGTCCTACCTTCTTCTGGAATGCAGAAACACAGTACTATAAAAATTTTGACATCTTGAACAGAGACACTAGCAGAAGTCCTTTAATATTTCATCCTTCTTACAACCTCAAGCACCTTGCTTGCCTTATCTATCATCCTCCCCTGCTGCTGTGTCTTCAACTGCTTTTTTATTTGCTTGTTCTGCCTCCCTGCTGCTTTTTGCACTAGCGTATGCAAACGGTCTTGACTCTCCTGTCTTACCAAATGTCTCCCTTTACCATGTCCTGCTCTGTTACCACTCTGTAACTACACTGCCCTTCTCAGTCAAGTTTCCTGGAGTAGTTGGTACCAACCTTTTCTTCATGCCTCAGTTCTGCATATGGTTACACGAAGAGAGCGTACGGTCACATATATGTTGGGAAATTCTCTAGGTGGTAGCCTCCTGCTGGACAGTAACACCCAACAATGAGAGTATGAAGGCTTCTGGGAATCTTTGCAATAATGAACACTATTCAATTTTCTATTGTTTCCCAAACGTATCTGACCATGGAAATCACCTCCTTCTTTTATTCTGCTTAAAATCATTTAACATCCCACAAACAGTGTTCTGAGGTACACACGCTGGGAAATGATGGTTTGTGCCCATTGTTTTCACTTCTCATCTATTCACTTTAAATTATAAAATATTTTTAAAATAACAAAGGTATAGAGAATAATATAACCAACACATTTGTAGCTACCAGCAGCTTTGCCAAATATTCACAAAAAAGAAAAATCTCAATCAAACATGGCAAAATATTAAGATTTATAGGTTTTTTTTTTTGTTGTTGTTGTTGTTTTGAGACAGTCTTGCTTTGTTGCCTGGGCTAGAGTGAGTGCCGTGGCGTCAGCCTAGCTCACAGCAACCTCAAACTCCTGGGCTCAAGTGATCCTCCTGCCTCAGCCTCCTGAGTAGCTGGGACTACAGGTGTGAGCCATCACGCCCAGCTAATTTTTTATTTCATTTTTAGTTGACTGGCTAATTTTTTCTATTTTTAGTAGAGACGGGGTCTCGCTCTTGCCCAGGCTTGTCTTGAACTCCTGAGCTCAAGCAATCCTCCGGCCTCAGCATCCGAGAGTGCTAGGATTATAGGCGTGAGCCACCGCACCTGGCTAAGATTTATAGTTTTTTAATATTCTATTTCTTTTGTGCTTCTTGGCCTTAGAAGACATTCCCACTGCCTTGTATACCCCTTCTCTTCTCTCCTACCTTTCTTTGCTGGACAAAATCCTATCCTTTCTTTAAGACTCAGCTCAGCCATTACTTCTTCTGGAAAACTTCCTGACTCTTCCTGTTCCTCTGCCTGCCCAGGGTTTCACGATCCTCATCTGAATTCCAATAATACCCTGAACACACCCCTATCAAAAGGTAGCAATCCTCATACTCTCAGTTAACTGTCTGCCTACTTACCCGGCCCCCTTACTAGACTCCAAGTTCCCAAAGGATAGAAACCATCTTTTATTTCTGCATCCTCAGAATCTTACACAGCACCAGGAATATCAGAGATAAAAATTTAACATTTCTTGAAAGATGAATGTTCTAGGGCTACTCAGTGGGTCTTCTCTACATGTAATAGAAGAACAGAGGTCAGTCACCAGATTTTTTAAATGTTGTCACAACTTCCATATTTTTATCCAGTTACCCCCTTTCCTCTGAGGATGCTGTCTTTGTTTTATTTTTCCTTCTAAAAGCAACTGAATCAGTTGGGATATGTCCTGTTTCAGGCAGCAAAAAACCAACCATCAAAAGCTGAAACCATAAGGATGCTTATAACTTATTTAACAAGAAGTCTGGAGGTGGGAGGTTTCCAGGCTGGTCATCACAGACCCAGGCCTTTCTACCCTTGTTTTACTAACATCACTGTAATAGCTTTTTGTCAATTCATGGCTGGAAGTTGGTTCCTAAAGCTCCAGCATCATGTCTTCTCACTGTGTGCAAAGGCAGAAAGCCTCCCAAAAGTCAGAGAAAGAGGCTCTTTTTAAACAAACACGAGGCTCTGTCTTTTTACTAAGAAGAAAATCCTTCCCGGAAGTCCCCTAGCAGACTTTGCCTTGCATTTCAGCAGGTCGGAACTTGTCCTATGGCCCCTCCTACTTGCAAGAGAGGCTGGGAAAGTGAGCATCCAGCAAAGGGGAATAGGAATTGGGATTCCACGACTAGCTTAACCCAACCATGATTTACCACCTCGGGCTGGCAGAGGGGCCCACCTTCCCTAAAATCAAGAGATCTCTATCCACAAGTTGAACAAAATTCAGATTCTCTTAGCAAGGGTGAAGAAGGCAGGGTAGGTACGATAGGGGATTGGCTGTCGGATAGGCAACAAAGCACGCCTGCCAGAGTAACACCAGTCTGGTTGCCAGGGTCCCTGGCTGTGAAACCAAAGATCAAGTTTCTAGACCCAGGTTTCTCACTAGCCAACCATGGGTTTCTGGTTAGCTCCTAACAGTCTCAGGGTTTAATGTTCATTACCTCTCATGTAAGTTTTCCTCCGTGGTATGATGTAGGCTAATGACTTTTAAAACAGCAAAAAAGCTTCTTTTCATCCAGTTTCTTATGTTAGGCATCTCTTAGTATTTTTTAAGGTATGTTTTAAGAAAACCTTCATGCATGCGTCGCCCTTGCGGCATTTTGGGACTCAAAAATAGTTAAGACAACTTCTATCCTCAAGAGGCTCACTGTTGGTGAACGAGACAAACATACACACAAATAGCTGAGCTTAACATGGTAAGTGCAATACTGAAGATCTGTAGAAAGTGCTGTGGACTAGAGAGGGGGGCCCATTTGTTGGGCAGCCCCAGGATTCCAACAGGGCTGCTGCCTATAGCTGGACAGGCTATGTTTACCACACCCTGTATGGGCATATGAGGAAGCCCTGGACACTGAGTCAAAAAGGCCTCTTGGAGGAGAAAACATTTGAGTTGGAGGCAAAGGAACAGTGCACTTTTTTCGGGGGGGGTGAGCGGGGTTGGTAGGACACGTTAAAGAAGGACTCCATGCAGACAACACAACATGAGCACAGAATGGGGCCTTAAAATCACAGTACATGGAAAGTCTGGGATACAGTGAATGCTCTGGGGCAGATCTACCATCAAAAGAAAGGGAGGAGGGGGCTGTTACTAGAGGAAACAGGAGAGGAGGCTGAAAAGGCATTCAGGAGTTTTAAAACATGAACTTTATCCTGTAGTTGGCAATAGAGAGTCAATGAAAGTTTTAAAGCATTAAAAGGAACCATTTACTTCAGAGGTTAGAGAGGCCAATCCCATTTGCAAATTAAAAAACTACTAAATCGCTGCACTCTGAAATTGTTACAACCTAAGTTTATAAATACAAAGAACTTATTATATGTTAGAGAAATAACTGTCAGCTGTGTTTCTAAGTTTTTAGGAAACGATGATAAAATGAATCCCTGCATTTTGTCCTTCCATAAAACTGAACAGGTTAGGGATATATCCTGTAAATCCTACAATTATTTAAAGCACAAAGCATAGCTTTACTGTGTTATCGCTTTTAAGTAACACTTCACCAGATTCTGGTTCCCGAAACCACTTTGGGGAAAAATGCTTTCCTAAGTGACATCACCCCATTTTCCATATAAAATGAAAAAATAAAGGCTCATATTCAGAAATCGCAGGCTACAAAAGGAGGATTGGTGCACTTTAAGAGCCTGCTATGGAACCCCCTACTGCCTTCAGAGAAACAAAGAAATAAATTAAAAATATTAAAAAAACCCCAAATACACATAGTTGAGCCTAAAAGAGGTAGGCTGGTTTTCCCCAAATCCATTAATAATATAAATCACTGTATTTCATATTCACAGTCATCTCTGAAAGTTCTCCTCTTAATTGCTCCATGGCATCATGTTTTATTTTAGTAAAGTTCAGATTTTATTGCCAAGGACTAATGGGCATAGAGTCCCTGAAGAACTTGTTTTAAAACATCGACCAGTCAACCATAAAAGGGATATTAAAACAGCTACAGAGGCTAAATAAGAATTAAAAAGTATAGCCACTTATTTTTAAATTAGAATCCTCTTTCACATTTAGGAATATAATAAAATGTGTCATAAACTTTCTACTTTCATTCCAAAGTATTGTTGTAAGAATCACAGTAATGCAGACACAATACTTCTATGGTTAAGCAGCACCCATTAAAAGCAAGTGCTGTTTTTAAGCACAATGGAAGGCATTTTAAAATTATAAATGATTACAATGTCATAAAAACCTTCCGGGGAGAGAAAGAGAAAAGGAGAAATGGGAAGAATCTAATGAACAAGGTTGTTAATAAACTTACACCATCAATGAGTCAAAATTCACAAGCTAAGCAGGGTCAAGTCCTAATACAGACCTAGCCAGAACTTTTAGTTCAACAGGAGTCTACAAAATGTGTTCAGGAGAGATCTGTATGGGTCACTGTTGAATCATTTTGTGTTCTCCCTAATGGGGTAGATTCCAGTCCGGAAACTTTGCCATGACCACGTAACATCATTTACTTTACTAATAATACAGTAAGTTCTTTACAAAGGTTTGGTATCAATGATTAGTGAAGTCGTTTCATTTTGCAAGTGGGAAACTAACCGGGAGGAATAAATCTACTCTTGCCTCAAGTTCAACCTGAGTGGGGAACTCAAATCTTCAATAACGGGTTAATAATGGGTTATGGTCCTTCCCTTCCTCTGGTGGCTAAGAGGAGGACAGGAGTCGTTCAACCAAGAGGGAACAGCCACTCTGATAAGTAGTGCAGGGCCCAATCACACACAGAACATGGAAATGACTTTTTTGGCTTCCTTCTGAAATAGGGCACCAGGCACAAAGAGAAAGAAGATGCCTTTTCCCGACAGAAGCACTATCTGGCCAAGTAGGACAGATACAGGATGTTTAGCAGAAAGGAACCATCTTTTAGTAAACATGATCTCTGAAAAGACCCGAAACAGAGATCTCAGCAGAAAACCAGGTAGGTGCCAAGAAAACCTCCAAAAACAAAAAAGAGGCAGCAAACTTAGGAGCAGCATGACAAAGAGGCCCATATGCCACCTTATTTCTGATTCTGCAGCACCTTCCGTTCCTCCAAACAGTTTTAAATAAAAGCATCTTGAACTGGTTTAGATTAGTTCTCACCAGGCACATTTGTAAAGATAAAAAGAACATGGTTGTTTTCCTTCCTCCGAAAGGGGGTTGGGAGGAGAGGACAGGAATGTTCAGCCTGGTCCTACGGAGGAGAGAAAACAAGAAGAGTCAAGCATGCTCTTATGCCCATGTTTCAAAACAAGCATGCCAGCTTGCTTTGAAACTCCTAATGCTCAAAGTCATCCTTCCTTTAATCCTTCTTGGTCACAGACAGTGAGGAGCAAGGCAAGGCGGGTGGGTGGAGGCAGAGAGGAGTGTGGTTTTCTTCCCCATCCTGTAGTTCCTGGCAGCAACCAGCTTGTGTAAACATTCAGTAGCCCATCTGAACCCTATTTTAGAACAAAACAATTTCAGTTTTAAAGTGTTTGAATTACTTTAGCTAAATCTGAGGATTTGCCTATTGAATCTGGAGCTGTTCCCTTTCAACTCTGAATGAAGGAAGAATTATGAGACTGGAGTTATTCAATGAGAGCTATCTGTCCTGGCACTCAATCAAAGGGATTAGGATTTGGAAAGAAAAGCCTACAGGTGATCCTCCAGGAAGCATACCAAGCAGTTATCAAAAACATACAAGTTCAAAGCAGCTCAATTTTCATATGTTAAATGTACTTGGATGCAGCCCCAGGCTCCTTTCTAGGTAGAAAACTGTGTTAAAGCTGTTTGTACTTGCATACTTAGCAGACAAGGGAATAAAAAAGCTCGGGACGCAGTGGTGCCGGGTCCACTTCATCCTCGTGTAACGCAATAAATCAGCCTTGTTCTGGTGAAACCCAATCTGATCCTGTGTCCTGGCTTCTCTCGCCATCATGGCAGATCCTCATTTCCCTCATCAACGTGAAAGAGCTGTCACAGCACAAACGCTGTGCGGTCAGACACCAGCATCAGCAGCTTAACAATTAACAGTACGCGTTAATCACGAGGCCTGGGTATTGTTTTCCCAAGCACCATGATCTGGGTTTAGCAGAGTATTACCTACTTACTGGCTTAACTTGGACACACTGAGAAGGAGGAAAATAAGGACACACATTGAGATTCAGGTTACAGAAGATAGGACATTTCGGGTGGCCTTCCTGTAGTGGCATGCCACCAAGAAATACAATTTATGTTGCCGTGAAAATTCCACCGGGAACACACAAAAAGATACAACTCCCTCTGTGTGCCCAAAAGGACTCTAGAAAAAAAAAAAAAAGATTGTCTGGTTTATAGAAAGAAAGCAAAGGGAGAAAATAAAAACCTGCATTCAGTCATTAGAAATGTACACAAAGCATGTGCTAGCAAGCCAGACACATAATACATGCTCAATAAACGCCTATAGAAAGTAAGAGAAGAAACAGTGCCTGCCTCGGCTATGTCCAACCTCTATGGGAAGAGGGTCAGAGTAACAGCACCACCAGACTCGGGCTGACACCGACTGTTGGGAGGGCAGCAAGGTGCCTAGGACTGGGGAGAACAGAGACTGCACAAGGAGACTAGCATCTGGGTCTCTACTCTCCTGCGAGCCCCCCCTGGCTGTAGGACTTTGGAAGGTTGCTCTGTCTACCCAAACTTTGGTAGCCTCATCTATAAAATGGGATAAAAGGCTACTCACCCAAAGTAAAAGGCTACTCACTGATATTTATTGAATGAATGCTATGAGGCACTGTGCTAAGCACTTACAAGTAGTAACTTATTTCCAACAACACTACGAGTTAGGTACAGTTGACCCTTGAACAAATAGGGGTTGGGAGAACCAATCTACTGCGTAGTTGAAAATCTGTGTATAAGTTTTGGCTCCCCCAAAACTTAACTACGAATAGCGTAGTGTTGGCTGGAAACCTTACCAATGACATAAACAGTCGATTAGCACATGTTCTGTATGATACCTCTATTACATACTGTATTCTTGTAATAAAGCTAGGGAAAACAAAATGTTATTAAGAAAATCACAAGGAAAGAAAATATATTTACTATTCATTAAGTGGAAGTGGATCATCTTAAAGGTCTTCATCCTCATCTTTATGTTGAGTAGGCTGAGGAGGAAGAGGAGGGGTTGGCCTTGCTGTCTCGGGGTTGGCAGAGGCAGAAGAGGTGGAGGAGGCGGAAGGGGGAGGCAGGAGAGCCAGGCACACTTGGTATGACTTTTATTTTAAAAAATTCACTTGTAAATGGACCCACACAGTTCAAACCTGTGTTGTTCAAGTGTCCACTATATTAAGATGATTTCCATTTTATAGATGAGGAAACTGGGGTTTAAACAAGTGACTTGCTAAAAGGAATTGTACCAGGACTGTATGAATATAAGGTCCATGTTCTTACCTTCTACCCAATTCTACTTCCCGAACTACATGAGTTTCCTGAATCGGAGTTGCCATTTATGATTAACATTACTACTATCCTAATGGGCTAGATATCCCAGTTCCCTCCTCCAAACCTCTCTCCCTGCTAATCATTTGCCAAGTCCCATCACCCTACATTTGCAGTGTCATTTTATTTCCTGCTATTTCCTGCTTTACATTCTTTCTGCCAGTGCCCAAGCTGAAGCTTTCATCATCTCTTGCCTTAACTGCTGCAATAGGCCACCTTGCATTTTCTTTTCTCCAAGACTTTGCTCATTCTATTCCGGAAGGCTCAGATGCCACCTGCCTCCTTTGCTCTTCACAGTCCCACACATTCTTTCATGCCCAGGTGACAAGGGGAAGCTTCCTTCCCTTGATTACTCTCTGCTCTGTGCTCTCAGAGCACATCAGCCGAGTCTTTGTCCAGCACGTATGCCATCCTGCTTGGCATTCTCTCTATCCATACTTGCTTACTCACCCCCTTGCTAACTAAACCGTTAAGTACCATGAGCACTGTGTCTTATTTCTTTTCATTTTTGTGGCACCTCGGTCTTTAGAAATGGTTTTCTGAATTGGGAAAAAGGGAGAAGGGGGAAGAAGAAAATTTTAAGATTCTTTCCAGGTTACAGACATTTGATTCAGATGACAAAACCAATACAAACAAAGAAATAACAACAAAAACCCTAGTATTATATAAGGTATGATGGAGCATAATGGGTAAAAATCTAGGCCTTAGTGCCAGATTGCCAAGGTTAAAACCCTAGCTCTACAACTTACTAGCTACGCTACCTTGGGAAAGATTCTTAACCTCTCTGGGCTTTAATATCTTCACCTATAAAATAGGGGACATCAACAGTACCTACTGTAGTTTGCAGCAAAGGATTAGATAATATATACAGCATTTAGAATACAATTTGGCACATAGTAAGCACTCAACAAATAGTAGATGTATTATTACATGGGTGGAATATTTCCTTTTCTTGCCATCTAAAATACTAACTTCTTACAACAGATAGGAAAGAGAAATAAGCATTATAGTCCATGTTCCCTCTTTCAGAATCAGATGAAAAAATCCTAAAAGAGTTGGATGTCACAAACTCTGCTAGAATTTTCTCTTCATAGCTCAACTTGAGGCCCCAGTGTTACAAAAGCAATGTCATAAAGCTGGCTCCTCCTGGCTTCTTATTGTCTTGGCACTGAATAATCAATTTCAAAGTACATTAAGTTATTTAACAGGTCACCAAGTAGCAGAAAGCTAAAAATTTAACCATATTTACAAGGAAGAATTATATGAAAATATTTTTATTGATGCTATAAAAACCACCATTAAAAATGACTACACTGAAAAGCTGAACATGTATGGAACAAATGGGCAACTCTTAAAATGTTACCTGGTTCCAGACAGTCCAAATTTTGTGTCTCGTTAGCAAATAAGATAAATGACTTTGTCTGAAATGATGTTTTATAAATCCTATTAACAGGCTATAAGGGAGGCAATGGTTCCCAAAACAGGAGAATTAATTTTCTGTGTTCAATCCCCATTGTACACACAAAAATGTGGGGTACCTGGGGGGCTTATTGTTCATGCTATTTTCAGACTAATATACTAATACCCTCTAACAATTACATTTTATACCTTTCAAAGTACCTGTACACTCTTCATCTCCCTTGAGCCTCATGACAAGCATACGAGGCCAGTTGGGCAAATATTATTCTTTGCTTTATTTTTTTTTGAAATAATACAGAAGAGTAAAGTGGCTTTACCAAAGTCAGTTTAAAGCAGAGCTAGGTTAGAGTCCCGACTTGCTCCTTGTCTCTTTCCACTTGAGTTGTAAGTACCAGGGTTTATGATGAGAAGATGGATGTATCCCTGTGTGCATAAACCCACAGTATGGGGGAAGCTGTGTTGTCATTTTAAACACTGTACACAGACAGATGATAAGGCCCCACTCCATTTTATCACCTTTTTAATTTTTTTTTTACTTTTCAAAAAATGTGATATACTCTTAACCACTATGTAAATAATGGCATAGAGCTTTGCATATACTATATTTTTACTTTAAGAGCAAGACGTACTCCATCGATCGGTGCAATTTTGTTTTTGCCTTTTCTTGCCAAAAAGAAAATATGGCTTTAATAGAAGTTTACATCTGCGTGGTATTACATGCATGTAAAACAGATGTAACCTAATTACATTTTCATTTAAATTGCTAAATAGCTACTTAAGTAAAAAGCTAAAATAACATACAAACAACAGTTACTATAATAACAAGTGTACTTAGAATTAAATGAAAAGGATCAAAGCTACAGCAGACAGAATTTGAGTTGGTCTTTCAAAAAGACAGAGTGACACAACAACGCTGCCTTCATTTACTCGGTAATTTAATGTCTCTACAGCTCAGCCTAAAGACACAGCTCAGCTCAGCCTAGACACATGGAAGAAAATCCATAGAGTTTATATAAAGACTCTGGGTTTCATGAAGATTAGACACACTCTACTAGAGATTATATAGCAAAACCCTAAATTGGAAATTAGAATTCCAAGGCAATACAATCAGCTTGATTATAGTTTTAAGCAGACCTGTCTAGGCTGAAATCAGAAATCAGCTCCCAACTCTTGAGATCAGAGCACCCTCTTTGTATTTTTAGCAGAAGACAACGTTGCACGCCAGCCATTGCATATTCATGACCTGTCCCTTCCTGTGTGCTGCACAAAGGCTCGTCAGAGGGATCCAGAGCACTGGGGATGATATTCAGCTTTGGAGCACAGTGAAGGGAACACATGGTCACTCCTCACAAAGGAACAGGGGAAACACCATGTCGCCGGTCGGGGACGGCTGAACGGGAAGCTGAAATCCTAAACAGTGTGCTCTGTAAAAACCCAAACTTGTTTAACCTAGACTTGCTGGGTAGCGTTCATTCTTGGTTTTTCCTTTTCTACTTCAATCAAATTGTTAACTGAAGCGAATTTCAGGCGTTTGATGATCGTGGTGATTATTTTAAACAGAATGAGAAGAAAACTGAACTTAGGGAGTTTTAGAACACTGTAAACTTATTGCAAAGTTAGAATAGTCTATCACCAGCAGCAAAGGATTTAGAGTAGGAATGTCTCATGAAAATACTCCCACGTGAGCTTTCTTCTCTAAACTAGACCAGCCAGTTTTTCTGAATTTTTGCTCAGGATGTAGAAAATAAAGGACTTACATCCAGTCAGCCGGTTTTGATCATGAACCTGAAATGTTTAAGAATTTTTTAAAAACTAAAGGAAACATCTCTGCTAAAACCAGGGGGTTACAGTTTTCAAGCCAAGAACTTAGACATGGCCAAATTCTTTTACAAATTAGCTTCAAATTATAGCCACTGACATACCTGACTTTAAAAACATAATTAGCTTCTAGCTTTCCTTTGCATTCTATTCAGCAAATGTCCTCTCTCTAGAGGTGGGAAAGGGTGAAGACTAAAGGTTAGAGGTGGGGAATGAAGGAGGATTTAAAAACAGGAAAATCACCGAGGCCCCCCATTAGGTGGCTACTTTGGCATTTATTTTCTTGATGCCGCCTCACACCGTATCTTAAGGGAGGAGGAAGGGGAAGGGACCGCCAATGTGCCCACAGCCTCCCAGTTACTCTTCTTTTATAAACACACAGTACTCGAATCTTAGCAACGACCTAAAAGGGCTCCCCGTGCACTTAAAGTTTCGTGGGAAAGATTTTCTTTTTCTTTTTCATATCTGGTCCTCCTACACCAAAACTGTGGTGGCTCCCTGTCTGAGGAATCTACAGATTTCCTGCCTCCGGGTCTACAATACCAATGAGGTTTACTCGTGAAGAGCATGGGAAACATACTTGGAGAATCTTCTATGCCGTAACTAGTCTCAGGTTGAGTGCTCTGGCTTGGTCTCTTCTAACTGGCTGCTGTTCACAGTGTTCGTAAAGTTTCACAATGTGTTGGGAACAAGTTTGTAAAAGACAAGCGAAGGCTTGTCATGATTTTGTAACCAATTATTTCATTTGTATTTTATAAATGGGTCATAAATGTCATTGACTAATTGCCACCCTTCTCTCTCCCCCCTTAAACCCCTCCCTACATACTCTGAAACAAACAAGCAACCTTGTACCACTCTTGCCAGAGGCCAGGAATTAATGGCATGTTTTAAACTAAACTTCACCTATTTGGCAGGACATCAGTGGCAGCTGAAGACACATTGTAATTTCTCTACTAACCACCACTCCTCTCTGCCCTGAAAAACAAACACATTTCCACCATTACACTCTCTGCCCCCAAATCTCGGATGCCAAGAGACATGAGCAACAGTTAGACAACCCAAAAGACACCAAAAGAACCAATATTACGATAATCATATTACAACATCACTGACCCAGTCAAGGTCTTTTCTTGTCTATTTGATTATTATTAAACCAGTCATTACTCAAAATTACACATTAGGTGATGATTTCTCTGTTTCCCTGCAGTACCAACACTATATTTTGTTGATGGTTTTGGGGGAAAAAAATGTGAGTACTGTTCTGCCTCACAATGCATTTTAAAGAATACCACATTCCAAAGGCTGACGGTGGGGTAGAGGAGGAGAGAAAGTAATTACCTTGTGATGGGTTAAAAGTCAGTAAGAAAAGCAAACCGAAGGCAGCTAAGCCCTATAAACTTCTCTGCAACTCTACTCCCTTAAAAGTTGGTTTTCACAAAGGATCTATGTCACTGAAAAGAAATGATATAAATGAGACAGGCTGCCCTCAATTTCAGAGTAACTCTGTGTTGTTCACAGCAGGGTTTTAAGCCACAGAACAGTAATTGTTCAGAGTGCACCAGGCTACAAATGACCTCCTTTGGAGAATGATAAGGTACTGCTGCTATGTTCTTAGTTCTATCTTCCGCAAGCTTTGAAACCTAAAGTCCCAAACTTGTGGCTTGCAGGCCAAATCCAGCCCCTTAAATATATTTTCAAACAGTGTTTAAAATTAGTTGCCCAAATTTTTATATAAGTACATTTCATATAAAAATCTGGCTTCTTCTGGGGAAAAAAAAAATCAGAGGAGCCCACAACAGTGGGCCCCCATTCTCTCATGGCATTAGTTGACTGGACAGGGTGCTGGGTGTCCTCTTTTGACTGAGGGTGTGTTTTCCAGTTCTTCCTTGTCCCCACAACCCGCTCTTGTATTCTGCCTCCTCTGCTTCACTCACTGACGTTACCTGGTGGCTCCTGCAGAGATCTGAGCTCACCATTTCTGGTGTTTTTTGTGATTACTAATTAATAGTGCAGCAAATCATTACTTTCCCTACTTAAAGGCAGAGAGAAAAGGCTTTCAGAAACTCTAAGTCTTGTTTAGCAATTTCAGCAGTCACCAACATTCCACTCCACTGAGACAGGCGGTGTTTGAGTTTCGGAACAATGTATGCCACACATCCTCATGCTTGCCTGAAGACATCCTGGGCCCCAATTCATGCATGCTGGCTGGCCACCAGGTCAGCGTCTCCTCTAAAAATTACCCAATACCCCAGGGGTCTGTTGCATGTTTTAAAGGCAAACTGTGAAAACGAACTGTACTATTCTCTAAAGAAAAAATACATTCTAGTCGTATTTATTCCTCCGAAATTAAGTTTGTTAAGAAAGTTGAACTATCAGACGTGCATTTTCAGCTTGACTCTTTTACAGTTATGATGGAGAAAAACCATCATCCCTCATGATATATTTTTTATAATGAGGACCACAAAAAGCACAGAGAGAAATCTCAGGACCTTTGGAAATAAAAATGAATGTACATACTTTGCACTAGCTAGCAGTAATTACTTTACCATGTGAGGCTCAGGGTAGGTATAATGTGCAATACCTTTAAACTTGGAGCCATCCCAAAAAACAAACAGAAAAAACCCTGACCTCTGACCCTGTTTTGAAGCATCACTACTCACTTGGGTAGTGTTTGCATGTTGAAATATTTATTTCCTTCATAAAAAAATCTATCTGAATATCCAATCTCTCAGCAGTAAAGAGTCCTATTTCCATGTTAGCAGAAGCCCTTAAGTAATTTGGGGCTATGATCTTAACACTACAAGCTTTACCCACTTAAAACTTTGCCAGCTTCGAGCTGCATATTTTCCTCACCAGCTCCTCATTTGCAAAACATAGTAGAGATTCAGGTGAAAGGTGATGAAGTTTCAACAGCCGCAGAGCCCAGTTAGGAAACTAAGTTTCTTGGGCATAGCTTCCCAGAGAGCAATATTTCTGAGCATTCTGTCACTTGTAGACATAAATTTGTACCAGTGAGGATGAATAAGTTCTTGCAAGCAGGTATTCTGATGGTAACTTCTGGAGCTGGGGTAAGAATGAAACCTCCCTGAACCCTAAAGACAAGCTATTCCACTAAAACACCTCTGGTTGTAACATTAGAGCACAAGAGTACCATCATCAAGGTTTCCTTCATCCGTTCATTGGTTCTGGTATGTGAACAAAAGGCCTAATAAAAATTACTTGATATTTAATTGACACCATGAAAAAGGAAAATCTCAATCTCACATCAAGTGCTCTACTATGTCATGGTCACAAATTTGGGCAGACAGAAGAAAAAAGGTGTATCAGGGGTGTGCGGTGCCCTATCATAAGGGTGCGACCCTCAACCTTCATCCACGATAAGGTTGAGATCACCTTCAACATTGCCTCCTTGTTTTCTAGCAACAGAGCATGGCAAGGTGAATCACTGCTGAATTTTTCTTAGGCCCAGGATAGAGATACTGAAATCAAGCTCAGAATGGCTCTTAAAAAGGCAGAAAGGCTTCAGGTTTTCCTTCATGTCCACTGACATCACTTAGAGGGTGAGTGGCTTTGCTTCAGTGCTGCAGTGATTTAGGGAACACCAGGGAATTTAGGCCTTTACCTTAGATGCCATTAGAAGTTTACCTTCAAATTTAATCATGGCTTGCTAGGCCTAAAATACTGTGGTAGCCCCATGCTATCTCTTTGAGGAAAACTGGCCACCCTCCGTTTAAACTTGAGTATTAATACAACATGAATCTTTGGGGATTTAGCCAGAATTTTGTAATTCCAAGCTATCTCAGCTAGTTGTTTTTGTATCTAATCCTGTATCAGTTATGGCTGTTTTGGGAAAGAAAATACCACAATAAAAAAATGCCCTGTTGTATTTTGAGCTATTTAAATACACAAACTTCTCTACTTAGGAACTTTCTATTTAGATTTATTGGTAAGAACAAACCTAAATACCAGACCAAGAATATGTCCTTAGCAGATTGATTGTACTGCCAGTGGCTGCTTAATGCCACCTTGGATGTACAAACAAAAGGTTTTAAGTGCAGTGTTTTGGATCCTAACCCACGTGGAAGGAGAGGTGTTTCTGTAAGTCGTATGTGCCATTGAGCATGGCCGCCACTAGCCTTTACAGTACCTTTCAGCAAATCAGAAAAAGGTGCCCTCTATGGGCAAACAAAGTCTCCAGGTTTGAAGTGGGGAATGTGCATGGGATTTCAGCCCCTCTCCCCTCATGTTAGCCTCCTTAGCTCGGAGCCCGTAGGTAGGGCATAACCTGATTGCCTAGCATTGAAGAAGAAAAATGAATAAACGGGTCTCTTTCCAGCTACTCCGGTTTCCAAGTAGCACAAGTTTGTCAAACAATCTCAGCCAGAAAGCCAAGGTTACTTACTAATTTCATAATTGTTCGGTAAAATGACCTCAAGAGCCTCAAGTTAGAAGAGTGTGGACTAAACCAGGAGATTCTAGATTCTAGTCAGAAATAATTAGGCGCATTAGAAAAGAGCGAAGTCATGTGGTTTGGCTTCATGACTAACCAGTTCTTCTTGACTTCAGGGTGGGACTGGTTCTACCTTCTACATATTTTGACTCACAAAGGCCACACATGGAGCTGAGATCAGCAAGCCTGGTTCTCTGCAAGGCATGAAGAGCCAAGAGTGTTTCACTGGTGAGCATCATTAACTCGGAAGCCAGGTTTTAAGATCCAGAGATCAGACTTAATGAGCCAATATGCTTTGGCTTAAGGCTTCCTGCGGTAGCATGTAGGCTACGGCGGAGAAGGCAAACGACAGCCTTTCGGGAAGGGTGCAAGCAGCCAAACATAACAGTGAGAGTCGACTAGGACTAGCACTTCTTAATTATAGACTGTAATTTAGGAGAGCGAAGTTAGTGAAAGTAAAGTCATGCAAGATGTACAGAGGCTTTTTAGTTCTCTTGTTGACCTCCAAATTGGGACTTTCCCCCCGGCCCAAGTTAGGTGTAATTAAAAATCACATAGCAACACATTGACAATGAGCTCACAGCCATTGCAGCTACTAACAATTAACATGTGTGCCTCAAAAAGAAGGGGAAAATGGGTAGAAGAAATTCACGCAAACACACACACATGCATGGCCACAAACATGAAAAATGTCCAACCACAGAAGCAATAAAAGAAATGAAGTGGGACGTTACTTTTTGCCCATGAGATTGGAAAAGATCTTATTAACTGTAATATTCCACGCTGCCAAACACGGAAGGGAGAGGCATTCTCAAAAACTGTTGATGAAACTGTAATGTCTTTCTAGAAATCAAATTGGTAATGTTTTATTCAAACACTCATTCCACACATATTTATCAAGAACCTATAATTTGTTAAGAACTTAAAATGTACATTCTCTTTCACCTAATAATTCCACATCTAGGAATCTATTCAAGAAAGTGTCAAAGATTCTTATAAAAGGATATATATCATAGTATTTAAAAGTGAAAAATTAAAGAGCTACAATAAAATAAATTATTACATATTTTAAGAAAAATTATTTTTCAATGAAGTGCATAATAAATGAGAAAATGGTAAAAGTCTGTGAAAAATATAGACTATAAAAAATTTAAATATAGAAATATTAGTAATCATACACCAAATTTTAACCATCTGGGTAGAATTATTGATAATTTTAATTTTCTTCTGGTGCTTTTCTATAATTTTTAAATATTCTACAATGAGTATTTATTAATTTTAAAAGTAAGAGAAAGTACTGCAACAAAAGAGGAATTAGCTAAAAAGCAATTGTATTTAGAATCTCAAAAACAGTCTGGGCATAGTGGGTCATGCCTATAATCCCAGCATTTTGGGAGGCCCAGGAGAGAAGATCACTTGAGGCCAGGAGTTTAAGATCAGCCTGGGCAACAAAGAGACCCTATCTCTACAAAAAATTTAAAAACTTAGTCAGGCATGGTGGTGCATGCCTGTAGTCCCAGTTCTAGCTACTCAGGAGGCTGAGGTGATAGGAGGATCGCATGAGTCCAGGAATTTGAGGTTACAGTGAGCTATGATCTGTCCACTGCACTCCAGTCTGGGTGACAGAATGAGACTCTATCTCTTAAAAAAAAAAAATCTCAAAGACATAATTGAATGAAGAAATGAAATGGTGATAATAAAAATACAAACACACAGTTCAGTGGAGATTTATAAACACTGAAACAATGTTGGAATGTTGGGCCCTGAAATAATGTTGATGGAGTATGTGTGAACAGAATCAGAAAATGATTTAAAAATCCATTAATGATTAATTGATAAAATGAATCCACAAAATGATTAAAAGATCCATTAGAGATCACCCACTGTAATGTCTTCATTGTATAGTTGTGGAAGCTAATGTTAAGTTATAAAATGGCTTGATCTTGCACTGCAAGTTAGAAACTGAAAGCCTGGGACTCCTGGCTTCCAACCTACTCTGTTTCCATGGTACTAGGGACTGCAAATAGGTCTCATTTAAATTGCAAGTGCCAATCAATTGGTAATAGCCATCTGATCTGCCACGTCAAGAAGGCTATATATAAACTCAGGAGGGAAACATGCATTGAGATTTGTGATATTTGCCACAGGTGACTACCTCCATAAAATGACACAACACTGCCTTCCCTAAACCCACTGATTCTCACTATGAAATAGTAATTATCTATTTCTAGGAAAACACTGGATATAAATTAGGACTAAATAAAACTATAGCTTCAATGAGCAAAGAATAAAGAGCAAGAAAATCTATATTTTCCAATTGAAAAGGGGCAAAGATTTCATAAAGGTGCCGCATCATGCTTCAAAGAAATATTTATACTTTCTCCCCATAAAGAAGCTGGGAGGCAAGAGCAAAGAAGTTGAAAGAGCAAACTCATGCCTTTCCTTGGGGAAGTGACAAATAGAAAAAAACCACAAATATTTGTGGGAAGTTGCATGCAAAAGCCTTGACACTAAAATTGTCAAAAGCCTATCAAGCTCTGGACAAAACGCAAAACGTTAATGTCACAGAAAAGGTAGGAATGAATGAGTTCTAATGAGACTTGTTAAGTAGGGTCTGAGAGCACCAGAAAAATACCTCTATAGAAAAATTTCACCTATAGAAATTGTAAATAAAGTACTTTCAAGTTCCTGCAAACATTACATAAGGATCAAGTAAGTTCTATCTCAGGAGTGCAAGGATGGTTCAACAGTATAAGATGTAATAATGTAATATGCTACATTTAAAGACTAAAGGAGAAAACCATGTGATCATCTCTTCCTCCCCAAAACAGTATCTGATTAAATATAATGCCCATTAAAGAGAATAAGAATTCCTTTACTTGGCCGGGTGTGGTGCCTCATGCCTGTAATCCTAGCACTCTGGGAGGCTGAGGTGGGAAGATCACTTGAGGTCAGGAGTTTGAGACCAGCCTGAGAAAGAGTGAGACCCCATCTCTACTAAAAATAGAAAGAAATTAGCTGGACAACCAAAAATATATAGAGAAAATTAGCTGGGCATGGTGGCACATGCCTGTAGTCCCAGCTACTCGAGAGGCTGAGGCAGGAGGGTATCTTGAGCCCAGGAGTTTGAGGTTGCTGTGAGCTAGGCTGATGTCACGGCACTCTAGCCTGGGCAACAGAGCGCGACTCTGAATCAAAAAAAGAAAGAAAAGAAAAGAAAAAAAGAAGAATAACATATTTGACAAGAATATCTGAAAATACTATATTAAGACATGTAAGATGAAAGGCATAAATAAATTTAAAAATAATAAGTGACAGAAAGAATATATTTGCAACATATATAAGAGAATTAATATCCAGAACAAATCAATAAGAGAAAGATGAACAACCTAACAGAAAAATGTGTAAAGGATCTGAACAGAAATTTGACAAGAGGAAATTAAAATGTTCAATGATAATATGAAAAGATGCTCACTAACAATCAGGAAAATGCAAATTAAAATCACAAAATTTTTCACCTATCAAAGGGGCAAAAATAAGATTGATAAATTTATATCAATTTTTCACACAGAGTTAATGGGAATGTAAATTAGTACAGCTTTTGACAGCAAAATTTTAAATGTACAAACATTAAAAAAATAAAACTGTTAAAACCATTTCTTACAGTCTACACTACAGAAATAGCCCATATATGCAGCAAGAAGCATGAAAAAGGGCATTCATTGCAGTATGGCTTGTAATAGCAAAAATGGGGGGGAAAAAAAGGATTCAAGTATCATCAATGGCAAAGTGGTTAAATAAAGGAGTATATACCTATCATTGATAGTATGGAATATCATGCAACAGTCAAAAGGAATTTATTAGATTTCTATGTGTTAACATGAACAGTTTTCTAAATCTGCTTAAAGTAAATAAAAGCAAGTGTGAAACTACATGGATTATACCATTTTTGTAAAAAAATCAAAAGAGAAAGAAAGAGGGAAAGAAGGAGGGAAGGAAGAAATGAAGATAAGACATTGCATAGGGAAGAAAAAGAAAGAATAAAAAGAACGAAATGATGTCTATTTTCTATTGGTACATACATAAGTGTATGCAAATACAGAAAAGGAAGATCCGAAAGAATACACACTAAGTTGATTATATTACTTTTTGCAATGAAGAACAATGCTTGGGTATGGGAACAAGAGAACTTTGCTTTTCTGGAGAGGTAGCACAGAATAGTGATTATGAGCAAAGACTCTGGTGGTAGGTAGGCTGCCTGGTTCTGGCAGTTACCTAATTAATCTGTGCCTCAGCTTTTTCATCTGTAAGTTGGGGTTAATAACAATGCCTACTCAAAGGGTTGGTGTCATCAGTAAATGAATTCATACACACCCAGCACATGTCTGACATACAGTAAATGCAATACAAATATTAGCTGTTAATGTGAGCCATATAAAATTGCTGACATGTGATTGTTTTGATCTACAAAAATAGTAATTTTATAAGGTTTGATCTAGTGTTATTAGTTACATTATTTTGATTTTTAAAATACAAATCAAAGTCTGTAGAATGAGGGGATGAGATGAGAATAAGGTTAGTGGAGTATAGAGGGGCTGGAATGAGCCACTATACATAGACACATTGAATATGTGTCTAGAAAGATCATATCTTTAGGGAAGAAAGCCAATATTTAGAATTGCTTTGCCAAGTAAAACGTGAGACATGCTTTCAAAATCTACTTTCTACACATTTCCATATAAATCCACTGGACCAAATCTTTATACAAATGACTAAATTCGGCATTATAGTAATAATTTTATTACATTTGGAATGTCAAAGAAATATTAAAGATAAAATAATACATACATTAGCATAAAAAAATAAAACTTCTTTCGGCAAAATATTGCATACTGCTTTAAGTAAATAGCAAGTTTTAAATTTGTGATTACAACATCCTTATAATGTTTAGGACCCAGCTACAACACCAAAAAATAATTACAATATTTAAAACCAAATTGAGTCAATCTTCATATTTAAAAAATGTTATATTGGCCTTAGTTTCAGTTTTTGAATGCTAATATTATCAATTTTGAAATGTGCTCTATATAGAAACTAAAGTACATCCTCAGCTGAAGTCAATTTAGAAAGAGAAAAACATATATAAATATAAAAACAAATCTCTAGTATTAAATACACAAACAACTAAAGGAGAGCACAAATTCCTAGGAAACGTTTCTATAAATAGTTTGACATTATTACATAATCTTTTCTGCATATCTTGTAATGGAAACATTGCTACGGGTGATTGAAGAAATAAGCAACTTTGACATTTCTGGATGTAACTTGAGGAGATTATTTAATCATAAAGGATTGGTATAGAATATACTAACCTACAACTCAATATCAAAACTCTCCTTGCAACTCTAAAACAGTGCAGAATGACATTTAAGATAATCCATTTATCACCATCCAATACAGGCTGCTTGTTCACAAAATGTCAGTGACAAGGCTGCAGCATTCCGATTCCCAGGCAGTGAGTGCATGTGACAAGGAATCTTTAATACAGCATCAACTTCATTTCCTTACATGCTAGTGCTATAACTTGGACTTCAGCTCCCAGGGTTTTTGCAATTTATATGAGCAGCTGTACAAATGAAACGCCTTTTCTTTTTGACACACACAACAAAAACATTCCCCTTTAAGGATAATGAAAAGTCTGCATGATCATTTGCAGGCAAGTAATTCACTTGCGGTGAATTCCTGATGTTTTTATTAGCCATCTTTACAAAGCTTAGGGCTTCAATTCTGAACAACAGCAATTCTAAAAATTGAAATCATTCTTCATCATAATAATTAAAAAGGTAATAGTGACTTGCATTTACATGCTACTTACTCATGTTTTAAAGTGGTTTTGTACGAGGTACCTCATATGCTCTTCTTTAGACCCCTGTACGACCAGTCGTGCATTATCAACATTTTATAGGTAAAAACACGGAGGCACAGGCAAGTTTAATTTTTTTGTACATGGTCTCACAGCAAGCCAGAATCATTCGATCTCGGAGCTAAAATGGTCCTTAGAGTCAAATTAAGAAGCCCCAAATTCAGAGATCACAAACTGGTGTTCTGTTTGACCACATAGGACCCATAAATCTACATATCCTGAGATTTTATATAAATATCTCAATTCCTGGCTTTTCTTGAAAATGTAGCAACACTGGGCTAGAGCTCATCACTGCACCCTTAAAATAAGGTACATGCTCTGCAGTTGACCATCTAGTCCATTTCACTCATTTTGCACTTATTTTACATATGGTAAAATGGATAGATATTAAGTACAAGTTCAATGAGTTCTGAAAAATGTATATGCCTGTGTAACCATCATTCAATCAAGATATGCATTTTCCCCACCCCCAAAGTTCCCTCATGCCTCTTCCAGTTACTGTCCCTCTTCCTTTATTTTCCCTTCTCACTCATTTTTGTTACTTGCCCATCAACATTTGAATCTGAAATCCCTGACCTCATCCAAATCCCTTCATTTTACAAATAGTGAGACTGAACCCCAGGGAGAGGCAGAGTGAGAAGCAGAATCCAGGTTTTCAAACTTCTGGTCTATAATACCATCCTCAAAACTAGGCCCTTTCAACCTGCTGCCCTAGGGTTGACCTAAAAGAAAATGCCAAGATATCATCATCGCAGGCTTTACAGAGGCACCCAGGATGGGTGAACGATTAAGGCGTGACTTCACTCCAAATGAATCAGATTTGGAAGTAGCAATTAAGTAGCAAATGGGAATAAGTTCAGACAGAGACTTTTCTGGGAGGGTAACTGTGACCTAGATTTGATCAAGTTTGTTCCCAGCAGCCGAGGTGGGATGACTCCATCCCCACCGAAGGGAGAGCATCTGGGGTCAGCCACCCGCTGGGCAGTCTTGCCACTGTTAAACTCTGAAATGGCGGGGGCCCAGCAGCAAAAATAACCTCTGCTCCCTGTGCCAGGCCACCTGCTTCTCGTCTACGGCTGATGATCTCTGCTTCGGAGGCTGAGTACCATATGGGATCCTGTACCCCTATTTTTAAAAAAATGATACGTATGAAAATAAGCCTGAATGCATTTCTGTGTGGAGCTGACTCAGTGCTTTACTTTCTCCACTAACCACCTTGGTTAATTACATTCGCACCTGAGGATGAAGTATAAAGAAAACTGAAATAAGGCATATTCCCTTTTTTATATTTTAAGAGGTCACAAAATCCCCAGAGCCCAAGTAATAGCCTTAAAAGTGGCTGGTGGACATTGGTATCTCTTCATTATGAGAGTTTCCCTGTATTCTCTGCACACACTGAAGTTTCCTCCTTCCTAAAGGTTGGCACTTCTTTCCTAAGGGAACCGTCTGAGAGGGACAGCTGTACCTAAGAGGGGACTTCCTTCGCAGTATGCGCAGCCTCTGGGAACCGTACAGGCTTTTTTCACCAAGATTTGAGTCCCATCTGCCCTTTATGAATGAAGAAGCCGAGGGCCAGAATGGGGAACTAGTTAATAGCTACAACTTATTACATGTCCTGGATTTCAATACTCAGTGCAACTTAACATATACACTACATCACTTTAGCTCCATGCCACCATCATGAGTTGAAGAGATGCAACTCCATTCTGCAGATGGAGAGACTGAGATCTATGGAAATGACAAACTCACTTTGGTGCAGAGAGATGAAGTGTGATATCAGACAAGTATTTCATCTCTCTGAGCCTTGGTTTCCTCACCTAAGTGGGGATAATACTATTGCCTACCTCTATTGCCGACCTCATAGGATTGCCATAAAGATTTGCAAATATACGGAGAATGTTAAAAAGCATTTCGGCACCAGATAAATATTCATTGTTGTGGTTAAGCTATTATTAAACAAAGAGCAGAGACAATAATAGACCCCCTGTCTCCATACTTCTGGCTCAGTGCCCTTTCCATTAGCTTGTGCCACAAGAAACTCAGATTATGTATCAGTTGTCGTTAGAACATGCACCAAGCAGAGTGGTGAAGGAGGGGAAGGGAGCGGGCCAGGGGCAAAAACCATCTAAGACAGGGAGATTAGCTCTTATAAAGAAATGGCATCAGGTAATCATCATCCGAATTTGTGACTGCATTTCATAGAACAGTGTGGATGGGATTTTATTAGATGGCTCTGCCAAAAACATATTGGCAGACATAGCCCTGAGCTTGTGGTTCACCAGACACGCAAGAGCCCCTCTTCAGGAAGGGGATCCTGCTTAGGCTTTGGCCCAACTCCAAGTTAATGCACAGTCAAAAGTAGCAGCTGCAGCACTGCTCAGATAGGGGGTCCCCTGGAGGAAGGCCTTGCCAAGGAGAGGCTCTTCCCAGATTACTTATCAATTGTTAGAAAGAGAACTTAAAACACGCACGCGCGCGCGCGCACACACACACACACACACAGAGCAAACAAAACCTCAACAAAATTTAGCCTTAGAAAATACAGATATGTAAGAACAAATACAATTAGTCAACAGATTTATGAGAAAACCTCAAAAAAAAATGCAAACTCTAACATCAATGAAGTTCAGTTTTCAACTACCAATTTAGGCAGGGGGGAATTTCTGAAATACAACAATGCTACAAGGATATATTGAAAACTTGTATACTCGCACTTTGCTGATTGCAGTGTAAATTGGTGCAACACTTTTGGAAAGCAATTTGGCAGTATGTACTAAAAGCCATAAAAACATTTATATCTTTTGACTTGGCAATCTTCCTTTCAGATTCCAAGGAACTAATCCAAAATAAGGAAAAAGCAGTATACGCAAATATGTAATTGCAACATTACTTATAATGGTGTCAAATCGAGAGCAACTTAAATGTCCAACAATAAGGAAATGATTTTACATATTGTGATACATTCCCTTGATGGAATATCCTGCAGCCACTATAAATTATATGAGGAAACTGCCTATAATGGTAAGTGAAAAATTGTAGGCGCCTAAGATTACAACTATTTTAAAACATGCATATAAAATGCATATTGCAGTAAACAAAGACTCAAAGGGAAATACCCCAAAATATTAATAGTTGTTTGGGGCTGAGTTTCTTTCTATTTTTGAAAACTGTTTCCACATTGTCAGTTTATTATTTAGAATATTCCCACTTATATTACTACATTGTGCATAACAACATGTGCAAACTAGCAGCCCATAAAGTACATTCCACTACAGTTGAGTTTTATCTGGCCTGCGTCGTTTTAGAAGGGTGAATATCTGCCAACACTGAGAACTCAAAAAGTTTCACATCCACAACTTTTACTGAAAAATCTAAACATTTGGAATCCTGGGGCCAAAGCCCAACAAGGTAACAACTGCTTGGAGCAACTGCCCCTTGCAAACAGTGTAAGTGCTTGTCTATGCTGTCACAGCCGCCACTACCTCTGATGTCTTTTCACCCAAGCCTGCTTCCCTCTTTTATGTCATCTGCCCGATTCCTAGTCAGTACGATTAAGGAGGGCGGGCAAAAAAAGATGATGAAGAGCTGTACCTAATTTGAAATCCCTTTTAAATGGGAATCATTGCCTATTAAACTTGAGCTTTAGTTTTGGACTATTAGGTCACCAGAAAATTATGGCCCAATCCTCTACTCCCCTTATCATGCCACAGGCAATTCCAGGGTTTTTCCTACCAACAAAAGAACCATTGGACACACTTTGTTCTCCTCCCCTCCTGGATGTGTTCATTGGTCAGGAGTCTCTGCTGGTTCAATCTTCTCACTCTTTTCTTGAAGGTAGTCCATGGCAAGGCCCTGGCTACCCTCCTTCTCCGTGCTTAAAAACTACAGAGGCGAGCGCGCTTTCATCATTCCAGTTTTTAGCAGATGTGCTGCTGAAGCGAGCGTGGTGAGCACACTTTCAGAGAGCAGTTCACAGCCCCGTTACCCGAGCTGCTTTTCCATACTGCAGATTCAAACTGTTCTCTGTGTTTCCTGGACAGAGGTCGAGCAGGTCAAGAAAGATGCTTTCTTCCTCCCTGTATACCTTCTAGCTATGGTCTGGCAGCACTCTGGCTCTGTTTGCTGTGGGCAGCTGTTTGCATTTTTCTTTTCCCGGGGCAGAGGTACAGGAACAGAGACTGAGCAGTAGCAAAGGGGACAGTTGGCACTAGACTGGAGGATATAGGTGCTGTCACACCTACTGCGTAAAGATGCAGCGTGGTGAGAATGTTTGGGAACTTGCTCTTTGTGCATCTCCACAAAAAAGTCACAAATTACCATTAACAGTATGTTATATTCATTTACTGAAGCACATACAAAAGGCCATGATCTTGGTAAATAAATTAATAAAAAATAAGCAAAACAAAAAATAAAAGGAAATACTTTCCTAGTCTCCATGTCTGATCTAGTGAGTATGGAGGGACAGATACGGGGACCAAGGGCCTTTACCAAACACCAGGACTCTGGGAAGAATGTCCTTACCTGTTTCCTAAGGCTTGGAAGACTGTTCTTCGGGCAGGAGAGAAGATTTATTTCAGATAAAGGACAAATGCTGTCCTTTAATTAACAACATCTATCTCTGGGACAAGCACATCAGCTATACAATACAGAAGATTCTTTTAATATAAAGGACAGATGGCAACTTCACTCCTGGGACTTTCAAGGCTGCCCCAGAAAAACACACAATTTTAAAAGGCTTTGAGAATTCTCTAAGGAGAGCCAGTCAGGACACAAGAACGCTTCATTGCCCCATTTACAAAGTAAACCAGAGAGTGTCTTGGAATCACTCAGAAACATTTGAAGAAGGGTCGGATAAATCTGAGCGAGGAAAATAACAACTTTGCCTTGTAGTCTATTTGTGAGTATTGTAAAAGTTTCCTTTCCTCTGAGCCTGAATGGCACTAGATGAAAAGGAGTTTTAATGTGAAGTTCTGGAAAACAGTTTGGGCTCCATGATCACAAAACAGAGCAAAACAAAACTTTCAAACATCCCCCTTATGCTAGTATGGAAAACAGCCCACCAGGACGCTGCCGCCCAGCTGAGCACGGGTGTGCTTGGTAAAACGAAGACAGGACGAGGTCCCCAGCTTCGGGGATGTCTCTCCTTTTGTAGTTCTCATTAATCTGACTCAACACACACATGTGTTGGTACAAGATTCCTCCAGCATGTGTTATACCTGCCTAACTGGGTGCTAACATTATAAACCACGCATCAACACTTCTCGTCGGAGTGTTAATGTCTATTAATGTCCTGCTGGGGGAAAGGCTCTGAGAGCCAGACCAGAGCCACAATTCAACACTGCCTGCCACAAGTTCTAGTCTTGCTGCGCTGACTTTAGATGGTATTACGTTAGCAGAATTTCTGGAGGAAGGGGGTATTATGGTGTTGTACTTGGTTTTATGTTACTGAGATTATCTTCATATAAGAAGCTAAAAAAGCCACATAAGTCTTCAGGAATTTAGGGCTGAGGAATTAACCATGTGGAATGTGGCTACTGGATACCCCAGATACCAAATTAGGCTTTTCTCCTGCTACACTGTGATGTTACACAACGCACTGATATGGGAAGGAAGGGGTTTGCTAGTGTCACAGTAAGCTTCCCTGTCTGCGTGTTTTCTATATGGCCCATGAAGTCATGTACATTATTCTCAAACTGGATTTACTAAGTTCCTAGGTGCACATACCATGTCCTTGTACATGCACTATGTATACATGTATGTCACTGATAGAGTTGAATAAAGTACATATGGTGAATTTCTTTTCCATACATACGAAGATTGCATAATACTATGTGAACACACACATACACATACGTATATATTAAAACAAACTAATTCAATGATAATTTCATAAATATTGTGGCATTTTCTCAAGCTTTGCTTGGCGTCACATAAAGTGAATATTTAAACCACACAACTCCATTCCTGAAAAAAAAAAAAAAAAAGACACACACACAAGCACAACCGTCAAAACCAGATTTGCCCTTCTCTAAATTAATCCAATTATTCAAATGTCAGTTATATCTGTCACAGCCTGGCTCCTTGGGCCGAACCAAACTGTTAAAAATTAAAACTGTTTTACTTCGTTTAGTCTTTCTGCCTTTTTAGTGTAAAACCCACAGTCTCGACAAAAAGTTGTGGGATTTGACACCCACTGCAACACAACCCTATTGCTGTCATCCATGCATAATTCACTTTGGAAAGATGCACTTGCTTTAAAATATTACTAAAATATACATGTAACATATGCTAATTTCACTGCGTTGGCTTGTAAGCTCTAGCCACTAGGTTATATGTAAACTTCGCCAAGTGCACACACTGTACATAAAGGGATTATAAATGAAAGGAAATATCTCTGTCCCTAGCTCCCTGTCTCCAGCCTTGGCCAAACTGACAGCCCCAAATCCCAGCACCATCTAACATGCCCTTCCCGTGGAGAAGACAGCCTGTTCTCAGAGTCTTAATTACATCCCAGCTGACTGCCCAGCGTTGCCAAAATCAGGCAACAAACGCTGGTCCTTCACTCACAATATGGTCTGCTAAACAGACTCCTGGTCGCACAGAAAGAAACTTTCACAACGTGGAGAAATAAAGGGACAAGCAGGAGATCAAGGGAGAGCACAAACAGTAACCTAGGGGATGGAAGAGAGAGAAACAATTCATCCCCACTGTGTAAAAGAGGAAAAAATAGAAAAACCTTCCCTTCCCAGAATCCTTAGGCACCACTGGGCAGAATTTTAACAAAGCTATCCTTATTACAATGAAATCAAAGCCCTACTCATCCAGCCAAGTACTGCTGCTCCTCAAGATGGGACGCTGATACTAAGACTCAGTAGATTAACGATTGTTAAGCAAGACTCCACCACCCCACACGGATCAGGCCATTATAATTACAGAAGAACAGCATGCAACATCCTACCATTGCAAATGGTATCATATGTTTCCCTGGTTGGCTTTAGGGTTTAGCTCATTTGACATGGCAGAAGGTACGAGAGCCTTACAGTCATATCTACTTGTCCCTCATATCTACATGCTTACAATTAAGTTTCTTTCTTTTTGTGATCACTTGTATATGACAGCAAAGATGGTCACTTAACTTGGAGGCTATTCTTGGCTTAGTCAATATGGGATAAGGACGAATTAGTCTTTAGCTGGTAAAAACAAATTTACTTTGGGGAGCTTTGGAAGACAGTTGTTCTCCAGAGCAACTGAAAGCAAAATCAACAAAAGATCTCGAGAGAGTGCTAGTCAGGAGAGATCTGCCCTGTGTATTAAAATGCTGTATACTGAGAAAGCAAACAATAGTTTCAAATATGAGCCCCAAATCAGAAATTATAAAGGCATTTGCTTGGAATTTTACTTGATTTTAGTATTTGAGATTGTGTTTCCAGGGGTGCCGTTTATTCAACACAGTGGGAACAGTGCCCCCTGGCATTCTGTCATAATTAAGCTGCTTTTCACATGGGCAACTCCACATACAATGCTCCAAGATGAGGAGACTCCTCCAAGATGAGGAGACTACAGATTTAGTTATTTTACTGATAGTAGAGGATTCTCCTGAACAAGGCAGGGACAGACAGCTAAACAGTAAAAATAACTCATACATGATAAACACAATTTGCAAAGCACTTAAATATATATCCCCATTAAGTCTCAAAATTACTCTGTAAGGCTGGTATTACTATTCTGATTTTACACAAGATGGAACAGAAGGTCAAGGAAGTTAAGTGGCTCATCCAAGATAACAAGGGTTGTGACTCCAAAACTCATACTTTTTCCACTGCCCCATGTTATTGTTCTAGAAAATGTAAGAGGAAAAGACTCAATGGAGGTAAGTAAATTATCTTGCAAGTACAGTGCTAGATAAATCCAGAGAAACAGCACCTTTAGACATAGTTAGACCGGGGGTCACAGGCTGGGAGCAAGGAAGTTGAGATGTTGGGAATGTAATTTCTGCTGACACCTCCCCTCCCTTCCCAACACAGTTGCCCCTGGGTGGGAAGATGAGGATGTGACTGATGCCTTTATTAGAGTTTTAAAGAGAAAATCTTACTACCCAAATGTGCCACCCAGCTAAATAATACTGCGACCATTAGTACCACTACTAATTCGCTCTGTAAAAGCAGCTGATGCCACTAATCCCTATTACATGGTGACAACTTGATGGGATGTTTTATAAAAGGGGGTCATTACTACAGGAATAGAACAACAAGGAAACTATTACAATTGCAAGAGCAAGCTGATTTTGGTATTTTTTGTTTTGTTTCACTTTTGCCTGTTAGAAAATGCTCAGTGAAGAAAAATTCTTCATTATAATAATATAATGTGAGTTTATTATAGTTTAGCTAGAAAATCATAATCTAATGCCTCATATGCTGCCCTAAAATGAAATCTTCATACCATTTTATCCTCTGAGCTGAAATAAAGCTATATGACAAGAAAACAAAGGATTCAGTATACCTCGACAGTGCTGAGTAATAACCAATTCAATGATTCATTATTTTCTATAAAACTTAAATAAGGAAGATTTGGAATACTGTTTCCATTATGGAAGCAGACTACATTCAAATTGCATCTTGAGAATTGATACCAAACATCCTTTGGGGATAAATTCACTGCAATTTGAAGTCTGGGAAGGCGACCAAGATATTTAATGGAAAGAACATGGACACATTTAACACAGTACTTAAACAAGAGATTAAAAAAAAAAATAACTTTAAAACTTAAAACCCAAGCCGATGAAAAGGGTTTCAAGTTATGCTGAGAGGACATCTCTTTCAAGTTATGCTGAGAGGACATCTCTTTCACTAGCAATTTGCAAAAACAACTAATAAATGAAAAGAGAATAAAACATTAGTTGTGTTCCGGTTCCCTTAAACATAATCCTTCCTCAGGGCGTAGGCCAGGGCTTGGTAAACTATGGCCTTGAGGGCCAAATCTAGCCACCTGTTTTAGTAAATAAAGTCTTATTGGAACACTGCCATTTATTCACTTACATATCGTCCATGGCTGCTTTTACACTACAACAACAGAGTAGAACAGTTATGATAGACACTGTATGGCCACTTAAGGAAACAGTTTGCCAATCCCTGGCCTAGACAAAGACCTACTATGATCCATCCATATGGCAAGAGGCATGTCGGCTCAACCAGTTCTGAATAATTTACACTTATAAAAATAGGTTTAAAGCTTAAATTTTAAGAAATACGTTTTGTCGTCTTAAGAATCTTTTCACTTTAGTGACCTGTCTACATACACATAGGTGTTTGAATTCCTAGTACCATGAAGAAGGGTCTTTGTTTTCCTTTAGTTTTGCCTTCTGAAAGCCTAAAACTGTCTACTGCCCTCATTTCAGGAATCTTCCAAATTCTGACTCTTGTTTTAAATGCAGTCATCACTTGGTATCAAGGGGAGATTGCTTCCAGGAACCCCTCAGATACCAAAGTCCATGAAGGATTAAGTCCCTTCTATAAAATGGTTTTGTATTTACATATAAACTACACACATCCTTCTGTATACTTTAAATTATCTCTAGATTACTTATAATACCTAACACAATGTCAATGCTATATAAATGATTATTAAGACTGTATTTTTTAGGGAATAACGACAAGGAAAAAGTTTACATGTACAGTATAAGCACAATCTACCTTTTTTTTTCCTGAATATTTTTGATGCCTGATTGGTTGAATCCATGGATATGGAACCCATGGAGAGTCAGCTGTATACTGTTAAAATAACCAGCTTCGAAACAAGTTCTTATATCAGTTTATACACTGGTATCTCCCCCCATGTTCTCCATGCAGTCCACACAGAACAGGTCAAACAACCTAGACCCCTACCGTAACTCAAAATATATAGAACAGTAAGTCCAAGTAAGAGTTGGAGAGAAGAGCTTACCACTCCTGCTTGAGAGACAGAAATATGGAGAAGAATTATTTCTGGGTCTAAAATGCACACATGGAGTTATATATGGCAACTTTTATTTGTGTTATTACGATATCATTAGGATCCTCAAATATCAAAGACAAGAATGAATGTGGTCCTAAAGGACCTCTGGGAGCAAATCAATGTTTGTCTGTGAATATATGGTTTTAACAATACCTAAAGGGTTGTACATTCAGTAATTTTGGAAAATACAACAGAGATTAGTCTCAGTTTACTTTTAATGAAAATGCCAGTTTTTCCTATTGGATTTGAGGATAAGAAAATAAATCTTCTGTACTTTACATGCTATCCATATCTTACACATCTCATATATAAATGAAAGACTAATACTTCTTTCATTTTCTCAGTGGGGAAAGAAAATGTATTTCTCATGCCAAACTTCACGGTGAATTACAGTAATTCAATTTCAGCAGATACGAGTTTTTAAAACAGCTTATTTAAACAAAGTTTATGAATAACAAATAATGCAGACCACTATACATAGAGTATGTTTGATGCCTCACAAACTATACAGACTTCAACTTGCAATATAAATCCTCCACCACAGATAGTCTAATAATAGTCAGCAGCATGCAAAATACAGATGTCTATGTCAGGAGAAAAAGCACTGAAGTAGGACTTTCTGATGACTCTTCATGGACTCCCCAGGTATCTTTGTATTAGAGGACCCATGACCTAGTTTATACATTGGTTTTAAGCATTCGGACAGAATGATGAAGCAAACATAACAGCAAACCCGTATGTCCATCTTCCATCACTTTGAGGTTCAAGCTTCTCACATTTGCCTCTAAGCAAAATATAGCGTAGAGCCTGTCTACTGCTTCCTAGTGGGCATGTGACAAACCCTTGGGATTCTAGAGATGTATGTCCCTGTAACTGACAGGGCCCTGATATGTATGGGCTTCAGGTAGAAATTAAAGTACCATTATGATTAGGGTCACTATCTCCCCAAAGCATTAACATGAAGGCAAGCATAGTACTTTGACCACTAACCTGAATTCTCACTTTTGGTCTTGTCTGGAGCCTTCATCATTAGCTCTGCCTACAAGCTAAAAATACAAATGAATGTTATAAAAGAAATGGTCTCCTATGCAATCTACTACAGAAATGAAGGCCTCAAAGATTGCACTAAACTCTGAATATGGTTTGTTTGCTACCATGAAAAGTCTGAAATGATCTTCCCTAACTCTGGAAAGAGATCTGGTAAAAGGAGTTAACAGAAATCATTAGTATGAGACAGTGAACATTAATGGGCAGTGACTCAGATGCTTTGGGAGGCATTATACCTTCAGCATACTTGTTCCAGTGAGTTCTCACTGATACTAACTGAGTCGGTCAAGGACTCCTATTTAGAGGTATGGATTCCAAAGGCGCCCTGTGGGAAGTCTCATTTCACGTTGCCCATTTGGCTCAGCATTTACCGTGCCAGGGACTTACTGATACCAACAAGTATGCGTCATGGATCAGCCAGACTAGTGCAAATCATTGTCAGTGTTGGTCATCATAACTGAATTCCCCAGGGCAGGTCCCAACATATGCTGACCGAATTAGAAGCAACAGGGTATTTTAAAACAGATTTCAAGTAAAGCTGATAAATGCCTGACCAGACCTAAAATTGAAATGTCTCTGATAATCATGAAACACAAGCCCGCGCATCTGGCTAGCTAAATCCGTCTTCCCAGCCTTGAACAGAAGTTGGAATCTACCTTGGAAGAAAGCACAATAGAACTCCCATGAATTAGCTCAAAGAATTTAATACCTGTTGCAATTTTCTCCAATTTAGTATATGAAATAATAACACAGGCAGCAATTACCATAAAGAAAAACTTCAGGTGCAACAGCATTAGTTCAACAGCTGGGATCAAGTGTCAGCCCAGAATAACAAATTTCATTCATTTTATCTGCAGCGCTGGAGACATGCTGCTACTAGCTTTAATAGTCAGGAATGTCTGTTGGCTAAATGACTCTGCAGAG
Organism: Lepilemur ruficaudatus; assembly: GCA_963574885.1. NCBI lineage: Eukaryota > Metazoa > Chordata > Mammalia > Primates > Lepilemuridae > Lepilemur > Lepilemur ruficaudatus. The sequence continues at coordinate 62,215 of CAUYRT010014648.1, forward strand.
CTAGTCAAGTGAGGGCAGCCTGCGACAGTTTAATTGGGCTGCTCGCTATAACTCTATCTGGGGGCTGTAAGCAGTGGACTACAAACAAGCGTAAAGCTGCACTCAATGCAGAACAGAACAGCCTGCAGGAGGAGGGGGAAAAAAACCACAAGGAGAGCTTCTGATGGCAGGATCTCTCATTTACACTGGCGTCAGGTTGGCTACAGGTGAACTGGAGCAATGTAACCGCTGCAGAAGAAAGGTGGGGTTAAGAGAGCAATCATTTATCTTGTATTGATTTCTGGACACTGTCCTAGATCCATTCCAAGATAGAATGACTGTTCTCAGTTTTGTGCTTGCAAGAGACAAAAAAATGACTAGTACCAGCCCTACTGTTTTCTGATCATATTTCCCTTAGAATCACGCCACCCATAGATTTTTTTTTTCCAGACAGGGAAATCCAAACAGGTTTATCACTGAGAAGGAGGGTTAGGGGTTGGTTAATCAGCCATTTGTCTTTGCGGCTCTGGCTCTGGGAGTCAAGGGGTCAAAACCAAGCACAATTGGGCCCTTTGGTTTCATCGCAGGTAACCCCCCCATCTTTGGTAATTGAACCCATTCCTTGCGGTCAGAGTTCCTGTCACTCATATTCAGTGTCTGTCATTACTGAGAAACGCTTCATGTGATATTACACTGACAGAACCACTACAGCAAAGCTAGCAAGACTCCCCCAGCACCAGAGGTAAGACAATGGGAGCCTCTTTCAGACCAGTGATGTTTAACATTTTATGTGCTGACACTGTGTCTGTAAGCACAATATAATGAAAGTCTAGTAAATGGGAGATAAAAATTCATACCTTCCCTCCTTCAGGGGCTGCCAAGCAGTATCAGAAATAAAACAAGTTGGCAGCTCCAACAATACCATTGCCCCGTGCCACGGCAGGCATCTGCTAAGCGCGGCGCGTGGGTTTACACACGGACACACTCACGGATGGGCACGCGCGCGCCCCTTCGCTTTTGACGGGGCTGTGTACAAGCATCTGTCCCCTGGCAGGGCAAGACTCTGTCCCAGGGTCACTCACCTTAGAAATTCAACTCTTCTCTGAACATATTCTGAGACGCTCAAACAGTGCAAGGCCCAGTGGCATCTTTAACAAAGAATGATTCTGCCTCTGTTTGCAAGTCTCAAAAGATGAATTTTGAGGAAGAATGTGCCCCTGACAGGGGCCTAAGAGCTCACAAAGTCCAATGTTGAGCTCTGACTCCTCACTTTCCCAGCCTTACTGTCTTTCATTTCTTGCCATGCAGTTAACACAGAAGTCTCCATGTTATTCATTCTCGGTCACACTTGGCACCTGCATGCCACTGGGCCTTTGCACATATCCACTCCACTTGGGAAGCCTGTCCTCAGATCCCTCCTCCAGCAGGGACCAGCTCACAATGGACCTGCTCAACAGACGTGCCTCTGACCGCCTGAGCCGATCATTATTCTCTTAGTGGCCAAGAGCTTAGGCTCTGGAATGAGGCTGGAGTAGTTTGAATCCTTGGCCTGTCCTTTAGGCAAGTTTAGAAACTGTCTGCCTCGGTTTCCTCAGGAGTAAAATGGTGTTAACACCTTATACGGTCGCTGTGTGGATTAAATGAGATAGCCCGTAGTAACAGTTACAATGGTTACACAGTTACAAAACCATACCCAGTAAAGAGGAAGCACTCAGTAAATGCTAGCTATCACGACAACACTACTACTACTAATAACAAACAATATGACTGCTGCTGCTACTACTGGTATTCTCAGAGCACTCTGTTGGTATTAGTAATAGGATATTTCACTTTCCCTTGTTTTATAGTGACTGGTTTACACTGCCATCTTTCCAGGGGGCATAGAGCTGTGGGCATTGGCATCACCTGAGAATCTGTCAGAAATGCAAAATCCCAAGCCCCAGCCGAGAAGGGTTTCCCAAGCCCACAGGGTGATTCCCGTGGCACAGAGCATGGGCTCTGGAACCACACTTCCTGCTTCGGAATCCCAGCTCCTCTGCCTCCTGGCATGGTGCCCCCTGGGAAGGTTACTTAACATCTTTTGGCTTCAGGTATCCCTTCTTAAAATCAGGGATAATAAAAATACCTACCATTGTAATACTTAATGCACATAAAGCACTTAAAAAGTACCTGACACAAAGAAGCACTCAATAAGGGCTAGTTAGTACTATGATTATTTAGGATGAAGCAAGTTCAAGATACATGCAAAGCACCTGGATGCGTTAGTAGGGATTCATTGACAGTTTTCATTATTAGTATTATTCACCTGATTTTAGGCTTTCTGAGGGCAGAGACCCTGTCTTACTCATCCCTGTAACCTCCTGGAGCTTAGCCCGGGCTTTGCACTAAGCAGGCATCTGAGAACGGCCTGCTGCCTGTAGCTCTGCGGTGAATTTGGAGGCCTAGGAGTCAGGCTGGGTATTTATTTGGGGTTAGTGCTCTGTAGGCTGGAAGGCAGAAAAACAAGACGATTCAGCAGCTTTCCCGAGGCCACCAGCCTGTGGCCAATTGTCTTTTGCACAGATCTCTCCTCTTCAGTTCCGAGACTGCTTTCACTCAAGGTCACGCCCCCTAAGCCTAGTAACTTTGGATTTCAAAATCATTTTGACTTGATATTTTACAGGGAACATGGCAGGCTTAGTGAGTTTAATCTCTCTCTCTCTTTTTTATACACCGGGGGTGGGACACCTTTTAACCTATCTGACAAAGCTTTACAAAGCCTCTGCTTGGAAACTGACTACAGCCTGACGCGGAATGCACGAGCTGGCGCTCGCTTTCCAGAATGCGCGATGAAGCGCCCCTGAGCCTTCCACGCTGGCGGCCCCACGGAGTCACAGTCACTCCGCTAGCATAAGCCAGACCGTATTCACGAGTTCGCTTCCATCTATACCTCCTCCTGGAGAAAATCAAAATTGGATGAGGAAAAGAAATCGCTCTCTAGCCAGTAGCTGGCCTTCTTTAAATGGTCTGCTTTAGTGATCTCTTAAAACAGCCAGGTATTCCCTATACCAAGAGGATTAAAAAAATGATTTTGTAGCTAAGGAAAAGACTAACCTGCTTGGGGAAAGTTCCTATTTTAGACAAGGGCCATGACTGTAATAAATAGTGAATGTTACCTATTATTTTACTAGAGGAAACCATGTTACTACTTTCATTATAAATAAGATTCACAGAGCTAGTCCACAGTCGAAACTAAATATTAAGTTCATGAGGGTCTGCTATTTAAACAACAGAAGATAGGATTCCCCAAAAGACATAATCATAAATTAGCTACCATTAGCTGTTAGCAAGAGGTAGTCTTTAAATATCTGAACAGGCATTGTTAACTATCCTGATTGTGAAAAGAATGTACTGGTTTTTAAAAGTATTACAGTCAAATCTAATGAATAAATGAACAAATTCCATGTTTTGGTGACTATTTCTATAATCATTCTCCATAACACCAGGTTACTGGTAACTTGAGACTTTTTTCCCTACTGTCAGTAGTGGGAATTCAGGAGACAAGAGAATTAAATAAGCAACCTTTTGATCCAAGGGAGAAACATCATGTAAATCTGAGCAATAAGGAGAGAAGCTGAAATTATAGTGGTATGAAAATAATTCATGTTTCTCTCCAAAGGCATTATCTCTATCAAATTGGACATAATAATATGTCAAATACAATCCCAGCAATTGGGTCACAGACCCTATTCTCACCACTACAGGGAAGACCGTGGATAGGGTCTTAGATACTGCCCAGATGCCCACACTGTCCAATGGTAACCGTGTTCAGAAGCCCTTCAATGAAACATGGAGGAATTCAGATAGGACAGTTTCAGATCTCAAAGCAACACACCCAAGAATAAAAATGAATTATATTCACCAAGCCAAGTGGGGAAAGTACATTGCAAAGATAGTTCTAATGCTGAAATATTACATTGCCAAATGTTCCTGTCAAATCATGGTTTAATTACCTTGGCCCCCATGCCTCTTATAATCACCTGTCATTAGCAACAATGCTTGCATCTGTTTACACGTCTGTCAGAAATGCCAGCCCAGCAGAAGCCAGAGGATAAGAAAACTTTTATCCGGATATGCCCTCGGTTGAAAAAAGGTCATCTTAAAGTTGACCTATCTATACCCAGGGCTATCCCTCAAAAACATAATCTAAGGAAAAGATCCCGAAGCAAACGTCTAAATATTATAGAAATAAACTTTAAATGGGGTTGGTTTAGTTCTAAGACCAAAGAGGAAAATGTCGGTGTTTCATGGCTGTATTCTGCCTCCTTTCATAGCATTTCTGCTTGTCTCCAGGAAATCAATGGGTGATGATGTGTTCTACATTGCAATGTCCTCAGGGTCTTTCCACCTGGTGCCATCTTCAACCATCCAAGGCCACACCTAGCACCTACTTCTACCATTAATTCTCCTCTCTTCCTCCAGGGACCAGGTCTGCCCTCCTTGACAGTTAGTAGCTGCTACTACCTTCTCTATTTAAGAGGATTTTCTCCCAAAGACCGGCTTCATAATAGGCCACAATCTCCCTAGAGCACTCTTTCCTCCCCATAGCCCACAAAACAAGCACACAGATCTTTTCTGACATTTTACCATAACGAGAGAGAGACAGAGAAAGAGAGAGAGAGAGAGAGAGAGAGAGAGAGAGAGAGAGAGAGAGAGAGAGAGAGAGAGAGAGAGAGAAAGAGAGAGAAAGAGAGAGAAAGAGAGAAAAGGAAATAGCATATCACAGGGATGTTCAAAAGCCTACAATATTTTTATTTAGTGGTCAGTGATTTTTAGGTTCTAAGATATTAAATGGTTTTGAGTTGAAGGTTTGTGAGTAGCTTCTTAACTTTCTCTGAATTCAGTCTCATCATCTATAAAATGGGGATAACAGCACTCCTCTTTGTATGATTACTTTAAGAAAAAGACATAAAAATACACATGAAGCATCAACACATAGTAGGTGCTCAATAGCTTCTGAGCTCCATTTTGATTCCCTCTTTCTTCCCATAAAAACTTTCCCAACTCATAATGACTACTTACTTCAAAGAGCTCATGATTTACTCATGGATGAGGACACTTACTTTGTTATTTATCCCACTATTGAGATAAATTGATTAGAATAACTTAACCCAGCACCGGTCACATAATGGAAACTTTCAAAATACTTTGTAAATGGAATTTGGATTCATTTTTAATCTCAGTCAGCAAACACTTTGATAGAATGAAGTCTTTACCCCAACCCTAAGATCTGACCTCCCTCTCTAACCCCACCCTTACTTACTTCTCCCGTCAGTCACACTGGCTGGTCCCTTCTCCTCTCCCTCTCATCTCAGCTCAAATAAGGTTTCCTCAGGGATTCCTTCAGGGGCTGCCCTAAAAAGTTCTGTGCCCCTCCCCAATTACCTGCCTGGATCCTTTTCTCCATAGCACATATCATTACCTGACTTGTCTTCTTCTTTACTTGTTTGCTTGTTTTTAGTCTGTCTCCTGCTGCTAGACTGACTATAAGCTCCACCAGCACAAGAAACAGGCTGTGGTTTTTGCTCACCCTGTGTCCCCAGTGTTATTGAACACTCTTAAGTGTTTGATAAGTATTTGTGGAATGAATGAATGCAGGGTACTTTACTTTCTTCATAACCATCCATCTTCATGATACTGGATAGTTAGACACAAATTAAGGACTCGTATGAGCAATGCTAGACTCCAATGGCACCAATGCTTAAAGAGACACTTTACAGCCTAAAACACCCTGGAACTGGGCAAGCATTGATAGAAACATGAGAAACTTTCTTATTGGTCCGATTAGAGAAGGTGACAACTTAGGTGAAACTTGGTTTCTGCTCTAGAAAAAGGCACACCAAAGGCTGAATGAATGAATAAGGTCTTCACAAAGCATCTCTCCTTTCACCAACCTCATCTCTGCTACCCTAAATCATGCCTGCCTCTCTCACCCCTGCTTGGCCAAGTTTTCTCTGATTCACTTGGGCTCCCTAAACACTAGCCTCCGTCTTCTGCTTGGGCCCACTGACACTGTGAGCCCTGCTGGACCAACGGCCCTGCTGCACTGCTTCTGCTCAGCAGCCTGTGGGCTCCGTTGTGAAGGCTGACGCAAAGCCAAGGTGAAAACCCTGCCCCAGCTGAAACACTTGTTCTTTCCTCCACCTTCTGAAATTTTGAGAATTTTACCCCTCTCCCTACCCTGTGTCCACACCAGGGACCTTCCTGAATACACCCCCCCACCCCTTGAAGTTTTACACCTAATTTCCCTTTGACTTCTTTTCTCCTTGACTTTAACCTTCATTGATCACTGTATGTTTAATGACAGTTATGCCATTAACCCAAGTTCTAGCCAGTTAAGGTGCATCACCTTGCCTTAAGTGACAAGGTTACATTGCTGGTTTTATTCTAGGAAAAGATTCAAAACTCTATGCACATTCTGAGGAAAGTTTAGAAAAAAAAAATTATCTCCTTTCGAATGAAATACCCATCCACAGGTTGCCATGTGTCTAATACATCCCTTAAAAGAAGATTATTTCTTTGCCCTACAGAGAAATCAGAGAACACTGAATTTCCCTTGGTGATTTCAACAACTCTCTTTACTAACTCACTCTTAAGATGTGGTTAAGTAGATCTACTTTTCCCCTTGTCTTATATTTCAAAATGGGTAGGTGAGAAAACTGTGAACCTTCTTCATATACATCAACAATCTATGAACATCTATTTCTTGCCACGCCTTGGAGCCAGCTACTGGGCCCTGCACTTTCCCAGGGCCCCAGACTTCCTCATTAAGTTTGAAGCTATGGGTGAAGGGGAAAAATGCAGTTGCTTTGCAGATGTGCATTGAAAGCAGCTACTAAGGGGTATTTTACTAGTTCAATATGGTAAAAGAAATCAGCCATAGCTGGCACCACTGCACATTGTTTCAGAAAAATGCACTGTGGAGAACTGACACTGTACCTATAATTTTAAAAGATTTGCTCATTTAAACTAACCGGCAGCATTTTCTGCCACATAATGGAGAAATTCACAGGATGCTGGGCCCCTCATGGCTTCTGTGGCTATAAAAGCCCCTTCATGCTGGATTTTTTTATATTTGGTAAATTAATAGTTTACTGTTCCAAGATTCCTATGTGTTTATATTATTGCTTTTCTAACATAAAAGTTTGCAGTTGTTATGGAAACATATGGTAACATTTGCCGCTAAATTTTAAATGCATTTTCTACCCTTGTTACACACCTGAAATGAAGCCAAAAACTCTCTTTGCTTTACATTAGAGTGAAATTCAAACTGGTCTGGGTGACTATAAATGGTTACTGTTTGTCTTGGCTCCTACCTGTATCAGATTTAGACTGAGGAATCTTAGGGAAGAAATTACATGGGATAAAATGGATATTTCTAAATTACAAGGCCTGCAATTCCAGTGGCTCCAAATATCAGCTTTCTGTTTCATCTCAGCCTGCCAGAAAGAAAATGGCGGGGCTGGACAATAAAAGATAGACAACAGTTACTCTCCAAACGAGAGCCAAACGCTTCTTGTTTTGATTATCCCGGAGGAGGAGGTTGCAGATCCTGATCAGTTAAGTCTTGTTAGCAAATTAAATGGTTGTAGATCACAATGGTGCAAGACATGAGTTTTAGCCCTTGCTTGGCTTCGAGTTGAAATGACAAAAGTATAAATTCTTTCAACCCATTTTGTTCTGCAATTTTCCTCTTTGAGCACCTCACAAATCTCAAGTAATTGTTCGTGATGACTCTGGGCCCATTGGGAGGGTGGCTTGGAAACATTCACTGGACGGGTTTCCTAAGAGCCCCAATTACCCATTTCTCCACTGCTTAACACCTCACCCAAGTTTCCTTAAGCAATGTAACTAGTCATAAACACTACTTAAGAAAACTAGGTACTTTTGGCTCAGAAACATACCAAATGAGATGACAGTATGAGAATTCTTGCCTGCTTGCGCATTTTTCTGGGACTTTAAACCAAGGTAAATCGAGAGTCACAGAAGGATTTCAAATGGGACCTAGCAGACTGAATTCCCACCTCCATCTCAGTCCCGCGGGCTGTGTTCTTCCATTCATTTCAGCACATTTGCTAACCGTCAAGATTAATTTGCATAGTTTTCATAGGTTAACTCTCTTTCTTCTTTTTGGGAATATAACCATGCTATTTGCTGCAGAGTTTCACTTTAAGTTTCCCACAAGATTAGACATTGCTTGAATATATTTGAAGCGAATGGGGAAATGAATTATGAGACTTTTCTAAGTATGAAAATATGGGAAGCTGCCAAAGAGTTTTTGCTTCACTGACCTTTATGCAGTAAGAAATGTCTTACTTATCCCCTAATAGTACATATTCAGAGGGTGCTATGGCAGTAATTGAAAAAATAAGCTTATACTATCCTCCCTTATCAAAAAATTCCAGGCTCAAAGTCATCTATTCTAATGTACATCCAGGATGCTAACTAAGGAAGCCAAGGGCTCAGCATACAGTCATAGCAGGGCCTAATCAGCAGCGTAGGTTAGAGCCCTTCACAAAACATGATGATCACAGTACTATTCTATGCAATGTTGCATGTTTTCATGTTTTTATATCTTTTTTTCTTTAGAGAACAGATAGACAGCAATATTTCTTAATCCATAAAGACACAGAAAAATGAAGTGGATTACAAAGAAGACACTAGAACCTGACTACCTGGGCTCAGATCCTGGCTTGGCCACTTAGAACCTGTGCTATCCTGAATAAATTTCCTAACCTTTCTGGGTCTTAATTACCTTAACTATAAAATGGAAAAAAAGTAATACTTCACTGGGTTATTGAGGAGTGAATAAGGAAATATGGTACAACACTTAGAAAAGTATCTGGCATATACAGTAAAGACTCAGTAGAAGTTAGCTGTTACTATTAATTATGACAATGATGATCTTCTTCATAATGAATAGCATAATTATGATTATGTTTCTGGACCCCTCTGGTTTATAAGGCCATTGTTTCATAAATGTGATCCACCATGATTTTTAGCCATATCCATGAACCACCTACATTACTACATTTTTAGCATTTTTCTTTAACTCAACTTAAAAAAAAAACTTAAAGATTAAATTGTTTTGTCCTCAATCATGTTTTTTGAGAACCTTAGATCCAATATGCTGATTATGCTTTTCCAACCTAAAGTAAAATATATTCAGTTAGACCAGAGGAATAAGTTTTTGAGATCTATCGCATAGCAGTGTAACCATGGTTAATACTAATACATTATATATACCAAAATTGTTGAAAGTAAATTTCAAATGTCTCACCACACATACAGAAAAGCAAAACATATAACTTTTAAAATAACAAGTATTCATCAGTGTATTACAAAATCATCTTGGGTGTCACCAGTAGTATGTGTACTATACTTCACAAGGCTCTGAGCTAGGCCTTGGCACCTTTCAATGGGGCCTACTTACCCAGGGACTGGGATACATGTTAGATTCAACAAAAACCCACCACCACAATGATCCACGTGGAAAATACATAGCCTTGTCAAAGGACTGAACATGGATGACTGTCACTAAGCTTACTTTGCTTAGCACATATTCAGGTCTGAAGCCTGTCTCAGCTATAATGGATTGAAAACAGTTCCCTCTTATTAGCCTAAATTCCCAGTAATGCGGGCATCATCTTGGTAGGTAGCTTGGAGATAGGGTGAGGCTCTTGTGAAAGAAAAAAATGACACCGTATCTAGAGGTTTTATCCAATCTCTGCAGACTGGTTTAAATGCATTTTGACCCCTGTGCTAACCCATTTGCATGTGATACATTTGGCATAAGAAAAGATTAATTACTAATAAAAAACAAGCTAATATCTCTACAGCAAATATATTATCACTATGTAGAACAGGACATAAAGGTTTGCACTAGCATCATTAGCTCAGCTATAATAAATGAGATGCTCTTTGTGATGTATAATACGCTAAAGAAAACACAGCTGTTTGCTTCTGTAGGAAAGTGCCTAGGTGCACTGCACCTGAGTCTGCAAACACTTAATAAGCCCTCAACAACAAAGCTGCATCCCTGACAACAGCAATGGCTAAAAACCATTATCCATGGATAATTAACTATGTCAGGACATTGAGGTCCTAACATGAGGTCCTCATAATTCCCCACTAAGGGAAAGACAGTAAAACATTATTATAATATATTACTAATATTTAATAAGACTGTTCTATTTGTGTGTTATTAATGCAAGCTGTAAGTTACTGTATCATTTGAATTATTATTGGTTCTTCTGGGCATTCTATCACTTAAAGGGCAAAGCAGCCCTTTGAGCTTAAGAATAGTAAAGAAATCTTTCCATTTGGGATTAAAATTTTAAAAATGTATTTGCAATTTGTTCTGTTTATTTTCCCTCCAATTGCATGAACATTTCTATGGTGGACATTTTTCACCGGAAAAGCCATAACTAAAATGACCAATTCTAAGGAAGTTCAAAGCTGTACAACTGTAAAACATTTCCGGCGTACTCATTTGATCTTTAGAAAAGTCCCTCATTTTGCTTTCTCCAAGTATCTTGGTCATTTTGAGACTCTCCCCTATAAAACAAAGTATTTAAATTTCTCAGTAACAAGGCTTTTTGATGCTTGAAGACAAAAGCCCCACTCCATTTATTAAGACGACTTCCTACTGTGTGGGGCTGTTTTTTACCTCATAATTAAAATAGCACCTGAACAGGACCATCTGTGAGCATGGATTAAGTTTTTTACAAATGTGAATATCTTTTCATTTTTTTCCTGCCAAATGCCTCTAAAACCTCATATATATTTGTGTGACACACCAAAAAGAAAAAAAAAAGCTTAAATAAACCTTTCCATCCACCCCCACCAAAAAAAGAAAATGAAAGTAGTTAGGGTAAACATTTTGCTCTTCACTGCAACCTTCCATGCATCAATAAACAAATGTACAGCTCTATAATTTGCTCGGAGAATGAACGAACTGTCAGTCTTTGCTTTCTGTTTCTAGATTCTGTCCGTTTATGGCAACCCAGAGACACAGTTTGCCACTTAATTTTCCTCTTCCTTTTTCAAATACACACATTTTGGAAAAGACACTATTTATCCAAAAGGCTGCCAAGATGTTGGGTTAGGATGGATTCAGATATACAGACTATTTCACAAGCTAGTCTTATTTAACCAAAATAAAGTCTCTTTGGGTTTTTTTTTTTTTTTTTACAAAAACTGCAAATCCATAAATGCGGAGATAATAAACATTGATACAGAAATTTCTTCCAGAGGGTTTTCTGACCTTAGGTTAACTTTGCCATAGAATTTCATGTTTCTTTGGAAATGTTGGCTTATTTTAATGAAATAGTTCTTTTGGTACAGTTGGGGCTGTGATGTCAATCTGGCTCCATTCTAATAACCCTTATGAAATATTTACAATGAAATTTAACCACGCATGCGTAACAGCTGACTTTAGTGGCAGCCAAGGTTTAGGCTTACCCTTTTCTCTTTATTGGAGGAAAAATAGTTTTTATATTTTCCTCTTCTCCAGAAGCTCAAACCCACATGTATTTAACAACTTCCCAAACCACACCTCCATGTGGCCATCAGTCTGGAGCAGTGAGACTAAGAGATTATTCTGGCCACATGACGTCTTTGTGCTAGCTTCACTTGTGCCATGAAAGAACAGCTGGGTTCCCCTGTGGAGGCGCTGGGCGTTAATGCAGGAGCTCGAGGGCGTAACAGGAGAAACGGTGATTCACTAGCAAGAAGTCCTGGTCCTTCCTGTCTGAGAATTAAACCCTTCATCAGATTCAAAACTGCCAACATTTTTGCAGGCAGTCTTTTTATAGTGACAACGAGCACCATATACACCTCGTTCACTTTTGGAAACTCTCATATGCTTTCTCTGTAAAAGGAAAGATGAAACACTGCCAAGCTCAAGGCAAACACACACGTGTGTGTAGGCAAATATTTCCCCCAAGCCAAAACCTACACAGAGTAGAACAATGTTATAAGATCACAGAGGCAGTACCTGGATTGTGTTCTGGTCTCCTGGCCAGGGTCATTGCCTCTATTCTTGAGAAGTGTGAGAAGGTTTTTAATGCAAAGCAGTCATGACTTCCACTCTATGTCAGAATCCTACCCACACCATCCAGCCTCCAGACATGTTTTGATTAGCCTGAATAACAGTTTGTAAACTGTTTGTAAAACATGTGAATTAGTTGCTAACATTTAAATCGTTGGGAGACTTCATAAGCATACACACACAATCAGAACCTTCCACTTCTCTGGAAAATGTGGAAGACTCACTAACATGGATCCAGCCTCCTCGCAAGGCTGAATGGCAGCTGCCCACTTAAGACGGAGTGTGGACTCCCCTGTCACCTCAGTCCCACCTCTCTGGCTTCACCTGTCTAGGCTACTATTGCCAGGGCCTGGAGACATTTGAGTTTGCAACCCCTGGTCTGAATTCACTAGCATTCACTAGAGAACTCACAAATCCCCAACTCTTGTGCCCCTACCATCAAGAGCTCAGAAGATCACTTCCTTTACAAAGCCTGGTGCCTCTTTGAGCACAATCTCACCATTCCATGTAGCCCCCTAACCCCTCAAAACCAGGTCACTTAGTTACACAGTCCTGGTGTAATGATCTTAGGCACCCTTGGTACAAAAGATAGTGGATGTGTGAACCCGATAAAAATGTTCAGAAACACACAGGGAGAAATCGCCAGCTCAGGGAAAGGCTCTCTCACTTTACAGTGCAGAGAGTTGTCAACCTGCCACTGAAGCCAGCACGGTCTGTGCAGGCTTCACTCACACTCACACTCACACTCAGATTAGTACCTGCAGGCGGACTTTCTTAACACACCGTCTCTGACTTTTCTGCCACAGCCTGTTTCCAATGCTGCCAGGAGATACTGGGCTTAACACAGCTCCCAATTCTCAAAGGCCCCCTCAAAAGCTTTTAAAGCTAGCATAACATGCAGAATTTCAAATGAAGAACCAACAGCAGAAAGATCATTTACAGTAACTATACAAACAAGCTAAATGAAAGACTTGTGTTCGGTCATTAAAAATAATAATGCTAAAGCCCCGAGGGCTGAAATGTAAAGCTTATACTTCGAGTGAGGAAACAGAAAAGGAGTGTGTTTATTCTCCCAATAAGATAACCTGCTAATTTATTTAGGAGGCAATTTTAGCGTACATTTGTTCACAGTGAAATCTCACTTTATCAGATTATACGAAAAATAACAAGCACAAATAAAATGCTCGTTCAAGCCAGGGGCTTTTGCAAGATAGAAATCACCGCATGGGGGACCGGCCAGGGGTTGCGGGGAGGTGCTGCCACTAATAGCTTCCACCCCTCTATTCTGCTGGGCTCCTGAACCAAGCCTAGAGTTAGTTATAGAGTTATCTACCTCACACTTTGCAGATGATGCCTAACATCATGACAACAGAGAAGAGGAAAGGTCTCTGGATCTGCCTACCTACAACAAGTTTCTGTAAAGTAATGAATACAGACAGCTTGGGGACCATCCACCTGCGCTGCCTGCCTCTTCCTGCCTGCAAAGTGAAACCACCAGGGATTGGCAGAAGGTACCTGTCTGACAGGGCCAGGACAGCCTTTCTCCTCAGTGACAGCCTGGGCCTCCCCTCTTAAACTTGACCCACCATAATTCCTTCACAATGCAGCAGCGAGGCAGCTGACAGTAGCAGCTGCAGCTCCTAAGCGAGATAGATGGAATTTTCATAACTAGTTCCCCAAGTTACATTTTACCTTCAAGATAATTTATGAGCTGCTCTGGAGCCTTGAAGAGACAATATGCTTGCCATAAAATTAACTGTAACAGTCTTGTAGGTTATAATTAACACTGGGAGGGTAGCACCAACTGGATGAAACACATGGCATAATTAATGGTGAAACTGGAAATGAAGAAGCTAACAATATCATTACTGTGCACACTGCCTAGCAAAACCTATGCTTTCCGAGGATTAATTGCAATTGCCTTCCAGGCCCATATTCTGGTAGGGAAGAGGCCAGAGTTGGGCAGAGGGGCAGCAGTTTTGCTGGCAAGGCCATGGGGCACCTGGACAGACACAGAGTCTGTCGACAGTCTGGAAAGAGAGCCATCCTACAGCATCTGGGGTTCAGACCAAACCCGATATAAGCCTTCCTTGTAAATACGACTTCATTTTCTCAGTAAACAGCATCTTTTTCAGTGAAGAAAAAGATATGGATAAAAAGAGGAGACTCAGAAGCCCCTAAATGCCCCCCTTCCAAGGCTTATGGTAATTATTTAGTGTGCAACAGAATGGAAGCATTTCAACTTAACACAGGCAAATCTTGGTCAAAAATTAAGATGGTCAACTAAACCTAAAGGTTTATTAAACTGCAAGGTAATCTCCTGAGCACCCTACCCGAAGGAAAATATGGAGAGAGAGCTAATCAAAAGAGTTCTGTCAATCACTCCCAACTCAGAAAGAAACACTAAACTATTCCTTTCATGCATGGATCCGAAACAGTCCGACCAACAGCAGAGAGATGGTAGATATTCTAAACACGCTGGAACGATTCAAATAATTTTAATGAGCAATTTTAAGTAGACTGACCTATTTTTGTTTTCTGATTTGTTTTGTTTTTTTGTCCTGGGACAATATACTGGAAGATTCTGATAAATGATGCAACAGTGTCCCCTACAGGCCGACAGAGCTGTTCCTTCCCCTTCCCCCATCCTCTCCCTGCATTACTTCCTCAACTGAAAGCCAGTTAAACTTTTATCTATAACCTGGAATATACATTACAGAGTAAATTTGTAAAATACACTGGGGACACCCCTGAGATAGAATGAAATTACTACTCTTCATGTGCGGTAAATTGTTTCCTAGGTATAAACACACTGTACAGCTGGTGATTAACCCATTACGGAGTAGATAAATTGCTACCCTTTCACCTCAAGGGCACCTAGTCCAATCAGCCTTGACTAACACAGCCCCCAAAATTACTTGACTTAGAGGATTTACAGATTCTTGGAGGCTAAACTATGATGTTCTCATCTTCGCCCCTACTATCCCACCTTCTAAAAGTTGTAACCAATATAAAAGAAATGACATAGCCATAAAGGTGATAACTTTCCTTTAAAAGATTTATGGCAGGGAGATTTATAAAGCATCACCTGGACATTACTTCCTTACAGAGATGCACCCAGGACTAAAAAGTGTGAAACAGGTTTAGGTAGCAGAGGAAATAAATATTTAGGGATACATACCCGCCCATATCCACACTGGGGAGGATTCTGGAAGGTCTCTAAACCTTCTAACGTGAGGCTCAGTCAAGTACTTAGTCCACCATGTGAGTGGTTGGTAACAACTAAAGCTTTGTTATTGCTCTTGGCCAAGCTGGGCCATCTTGGCTTAAATTCCATCTGGACTACTCACTAGCGATTGCCTTGGGCAAGTTACTCTGCATGTTTCTGCCTCCCTTTCCTCACCATATAAAGCATCTAAAATCCTGTCTGGCACTTAGTGAGTTCTCAATCAATGTTAGCAGCTATTACGGTTAAAATGAGCACAACTGCAGATTTCAAAGAAAGTGGAAGCAGAGGGGTGAAAGCCCCAGGGGATAACGCTTACCTTTGCCGCTCCCTGGGATCTAACTGAGGGAGCTACACCTTGTCAGAGCTGGAAGATGCTTTCTGCCTTTGGGGTTATCTGGATCAAGTCACTTCTTTTTTTAGATAAAGCTGCTAAGGCGCAGAGTGTCTGTGACATGCCCAGAGTTCTACAGCCAGCTGGTGACAGGATTCAAACTGCAGTCCGGCCTTCCATCTGTCAATTCTGTATGACGGTACTTAGGCAGGGCCTGGCACAGGCTGAGCGCAGTCTAGCATCCCTCCCCGCACCAGTGCAGCAATGCGGGGCACCCGCCAGGAGGCTGGTATTACGCAGGGCACTCCCTCGAAGGAGAGGCCGGTTCGGATGAGGGTGGCTGGGTTGATTCTGGACTTTTTTGTTTTGATTTGAAAATGATGATGACAGGTAATTTTTACTCAACACCTAGAATGTTGCAGGTCCTTGATCTAGGTGTTTTATATGGAATCGCTTAATCAACCCTCTGAATTAGGTTCTATTATTATCATCCCCTAGGGATGAAGAACCTGCGGCCTTCTGATTTCAAGATTTTTCTTTTTTAAGCACCAAAGGAGGCGAGAGAAGCTTCATCTTTTCTCTGCTACACCCCTTTTAGTAGAAGGATTAGCTCTGAGAAATTTGGATTTAATCAAAACACTGCACTTAAAGACCCAGAAGGCCACATGTGGTCTTAAGACCACAGGTTCCCCACCCCTTGTTACTTACAATCTATAACTGTAACTTGCCTGGAGTCACAGAAGTGGATCCAAGAACCAAACCCAGGCAATCTGACTCAGAATCTAGGCTCCCAACCACGATGCCATATTAATGAAATTTACTCCGGAAGAAAACAAAATTTCCCCCATTCAACATTAAGAACTAGGTCCCTCTGGAGAGAAAGTAGCATAAATTTTATACAATGAGCAATAATCATATATAGATTTCTCTCTGCACAAGTGAGACCTACCCACCTGCAGCCAACACAATTTGGTGATGGGCCAATATTCCTCACAGAGGCTGGGCGTATAAAAGAGGCACACGAGCACACTTACGGAGAACCTGTTCCTTTCTTCCCTGGGACGTGCGTTTCCACAGAATCATGACTCAATCTCTTTTGCAGCATTTGTTATGCTATATTGTATAATATATTTCCCCTAATCAAGTGTTACTCATCTCTATAACCTCAGGGCCTAGGATGGTGCTAGTACTAGGTAGGCACTCAATAAATATTTGATGAACCAACACATGACTGAAAGATCACTCACAGCAACAACCACCACATTTATGAAGTACTTAAGTATATTATCACATGTAACCCCCCACCACCTAAGAGATAGGTATGGCTTCTCCAGTTCTCTCTTAAAAGAGAGATTTGTTAATACAACATGGCCTGAATTTAAACCTTCCTTAAAGTAAAGACCTTTAAAGTGACGTATTTCTTGGAAAAGTCACTGTGAACCAGGGTGTAGATAACTAAAGGAGAAATTAATCTTGTGGTTCCCCTAAGATGGTGTTCCTCAGAATACTGGTATCCCATGGGTATCTCACAAATGAAACCCTCTACAACTAGGAATGCAAGTTTTATAGTTAAGATTAGAAAAGAAAATTGTATCTTAATCTGAACTGAATGACTTTATTTTGGTTCACTGAGTGGTGAGTATACAGGACATGGCAACTCTATGCATTTTATAAAAGAAATGTGCAGAGCTCCACTTAGGAAAACAGTTCTTATTTGTCATTCCACTAGAATACAAGTTCTACGACAAAAGAGTTTTCAACAGTTGGATTCACTGCTGTAGTCCCAGAACCTGGAACAGTGCTTAGAAAATAACAGATACTTAATAAATATTTGTCAAATAAATAAATGAATCAGTGTTTTCTCGAAACGTTTAAGCAGCACTGCGCATAAGAAACAGCCGGCAACTAATCACAGAAACCTGCAAGAAATGGAGCTCACGCTAAAATCCATGTGCTGATTTTATAAATAAGATGCACAGAAGTCAATTGGGTTTTGTCCCCCATAAAACTGTTCAAATAATGACAGTAACAATGGTAATAACATTAACAACACTTGCCTCCTTAAGATAAGTTGCTGTATCTTGGGGAAAAAAGGTAACCCTATCTCTAGACTCATTTAATCCTTGCTCTAAATTTATAAAATGTTTCAATTCCTACATGTTTATGAGGAGGTTTTATGGAGTTATCAGGTTTTATGGAGTAATCAGGTTCAGAGACACAAAGGACATTCTGCTAAAGGCAGCGGAAACTAGAGACTGTAATTATTAAAGGACAAGGGATAGATGCATTAAAAAAGAAAGCCATCCATGGCAATTAGCAGGCCAGTGCCTCCCTGCTTCTCCCTTGAACCTCTTTCCTTTATTCCTCATGCCCTCCACAACACTGCAAACAAACCCAGCTAGCTGCAGTGGACAGTTACTGAACTATAGATGCCACCACTTCCAGTTCCCAATTAACTAGCTCTGCCAGAGTAAGCAGCCATTCTCTCTAGCATGAATGACAGCAGCTGACATGGTCAGCAAAACCGATCACAGTTGTCTCAGCAGCTAACTGCATCAGCCTCATCCCACAGCCCACCCTTAAGGCTAGTGGCTCCACTTTTTGTACCTTACAACTCCTAGGGCAAAAAACAAGTTCTGGCCCAAGCGCCAAATCACCAAGGCTAATGCTCATCACTGCACTGATATCATTAAAGCCACATCAGGACATCAGCAGGTAGCCAGGAAAAAGCAGCTGGAGATAGACTTGAAGCCACCTTAGCCTCAGTTTTGTCTCTGCTGGACTAAAACCCATCCCTTTATTCAGAGGCAAGCCCTAGAGAGGGCTTTACAACTCTCTCCTTTCCCTCCCCTAGTTCTTATTCTCCTCACCCACTTCTGTTCGTCTTTAGTAAGGGCAGGGAATCAGGAATGGCTGGCACAGGGATGAGACCAGGTCTTTTTGTCCTGGCTCAGCCCAATCTCATGGTGTTCTCTTCCTAAAGTACCCCTTCCTCCCTCATGCTGGAACAAGGTCCCGGGTGCTATCTTGGGGTTTAAACACCAGAGAACTGCATAACAGAAGTCTCTCCTCACTTCCAATTTCAAGGCTTCCACCCCTGGGGCAAGGTTAGATGAACAACCAGTACTTACTTCCAATATCAGAGATCTATCCTGACTTCTAATGTCAAGGTTTCCACACCTGGCAAGGTTAGGAAAAGAAGCAACAGGCCAATATCACAAATGGTCATTCCTCTTCAAAATTAATAAGGAACATAAAGTACTCATAAACACAGGAATGGGTTGGGAGGAAAGTTATTTCACTTAGTCAGCCATTCAATAAACCCGAGCACCGGGCATTCCTCTAGATGCTAGCATATGTGGTGAACAAGGCAGTGAGGCTCCCTGCTCATACAGGGCATCATTCTCGTAGGGACCACGGGCCTTGGCCTCCTAAAGGTTTGATGAAAAATCACCGACATGAGGCAAATTGATTAATAGGAGGAAAGACATACAAATTAGTTTAATGTGTATACATGGGAGCCCTCAGAATGAAGGCTCAAAGGTACAGGGGAAATTGTCCATTTTTATGCTTAGCTTCAACAAAGTACAGCCAACATGTAGAAACATGATTGGACAAAAAACGGTATGACTGAGTGAGGAAACCCAGCAAGGCCTGTCTGTCTAGATTCTTCTGGGCCTCTCTGAGCATGCATTCCTGCCTTCTGGGTATGGGGTAGGACCCTCATTGGAATGGAGGTCTTAGGAGCTACAGTCAAACAACGTAGGTCAGATAATTTCTTTATGGTCAGTTTTTAGCTTAATGTTACAAAGATCTGGGGTATGGGTTTTACAGTGGGTGAACAGACAGATGTCCTGCCTTCATTTAGCTTACATTCTGATAGGAGAGACAAAAATGTAAACACAGAATCAAGTGCACATATATAATAATAAATGTCCAATTATTCCTTTTTGTAACCTTCTATAAAAATACTTGAAGTTCCCTTTAAGGCAGACCCCATTGCTAAATCGCCTTATAGTTTTGCACAGTGCCTCACACAAAAAAGAATAAAAACGTACATGCTAGCCATCGTGTTATTAACTGCCCCCCATACTAAACCACAGAGTTGAGACTTGTGTCATAATCATCTTGACATTCCCCACAGTGTCTAGCACAGTTACTTGCACATAATAAACACTCAATAAATAATAGTTGATTGCTAAACTAAACTGTGTCGACTTGTCAGTTTTACATATAATCCAGGACTGCCAAGAGGCAACAAGAGAGATCAGATACCCATGGAGAAAGCTGGGATGTGCCAGTTTTAGAACCTGAGCTGGTCCATATAATTAACGTACACAAAGTCTTTTATTTGTTGAGCTCAGATCAAAGTTCTAAAGCTGATTAGCTTGGAAAAGTAAATCCTATTCATTGCAAGTTCTAGGTTCTAACAACTAGACTTTGGAACCTTAACAAAGATGTCCCGTGTGGACCCATTCTGGGGATAAGTGGCAGTGGCTAGGGTCATGGAGAATAAGAAGATGAGCAATAATAAGACAATTGTTTTACTTGCCCAGAAAAAGTGCTAACTTGGCAGTTTTTTGAGTTGACAAAGTCCGATATGAGGAAAATAAGTATATAAACCTATCCAGGTCTTAACAGAGCCACTTTCATTGGGCAGTAAGCATAGTTCTAAAAACTTTTCCAAGAAACTGCTGTAAACATTTTTTGAAACTATTCTCAGCACTATTTTAAGACTCCTTACACCCAAATGAGGTTGTCTGCTACGGAAGTACAGTAAGTCCTATTTGAGTTGAAGAGCGATAAATGAATAGAGTTTCCATGTGATCAGGCTACATTCCTATCCAGTATGTGACGCTCAGAGACCCTGTAATGAAACCAGAAACAAATAAGCTGGGACACACGCAAATAAATAAAGCACAAGGCCTACTCATGGTAACAGGAAAATAAACATTGCTGCAATTTAATGACAGCCCCATTTGGAACCCCACCTTCTTCAACAAGCCAAATACCCCTACCAGGTTGTGAGCTCTTTACCACCAACAAGAAGCATGAGTCTTTAAGTCTGCCATGTTTAAAACTGTCCTATTAAAAAAAGCCAATAGATTTTAATAAGCACATGAAAAGATGTATTTGCATTTCCCCAGTGACTAATGATGTTGAGCTTATAATGCTCTACACCATTAGTCACTGGGGAAATGCAAATCAAAGCCACAATACACTAAGATGTCTATGATAATAAAAACAGGAAAATAACAGGTATTGACAAGGACAGGGGAAACACTGGAACCTTTGTGCACTACTGGTGAGAATGGAAAATGGTACAACAGATGTGAAAAAGTCTGGCAGTTCCTTCAAAGTTAGACGTAGAGTTTATGACCCAGCAATTCCATTCCTAGGTGTGTATCCGAGAAAATTGAAACATGTCACTCAAAACCGTGTATATGAATGTTTACAGCAGCATTATCCATAAAGTGGATAAAACCAAAAGTGGAAACAACCCAAAGGTCCATCGATTGATTACTGAATAAATAAACTGTGGCACACACACACAATGGAGCATTACTCAGCAATAAAAAGGAATGAAGTACTTACAGGGTATAACATTGGTGAACCCTGAAATCAACATACTAAATGAAAGAAGCCAGACACCAAAGGCCACATATTGTATGATTTCATTTATAAGGAATGTTCAGAATAAGAAACTCTATAGAGGCAGAAGTACATTAGTGGTTGCTAGGACTATGGGGAGAACAGATACAGGGTTTCGCTTTGGGGTAACTGAACTGTTCTGGAATTAGATGGTGGTAATGGTTATACAATCTTGTATACACACTAAAAAAAATTACTTAATTGTATGCTTTAAAATGATAGATTTTATGTTATTTGAAATTTTATGTTATGTGAATTATACCTCAAATTTTAAAAACCCCTACTGGCTTTGCTTTTGTCTTATTTTTTACATTTACACCTTACTTAGCAAAAATTTAGAAGCACAGCCTTGAAGTTAAAAAGCAGAGTTAACTCTTAAAGTGTTCCTCACCTCCCTGCGTTACCCTTTACCTACCTAGCTCTCTGCCCACTCTCAATCCCCGCAGACAGGCTTAGTCAAGTCAAAACCTGAAATGAAGAATATGCTAACTTTGGGTAACATTTAGAAGCCTTGGGTTTCCATTTTTAATATAATTATTGTCTGGGTGAGGCTTGTATTATGTAGAAAATGCAGTTCAATATAAGGGGTTTTCAATACCACAACAGTTCTAGTCTCCCAAGACATCTGCAATCAAATACTTTCCTGAGTGGGTCAGAGCAACTTGCCACTGTCTCGTGCCCACGATGGCTCCACCAGTTTCCTTTTCACTGCCTTCCACAGGCTCTTTCTAGGAACTTTCTGCATTCTTATCCCCAGATAAACCCTTAAATTGGCTGCTTAGCATGCTCCATAGTATGTGCAGCATCTCATGTGGTATTCTGTATGCAGTAGGTATACGAAATATACAAAAAGATGCTTACTGCATAAAATCATTCTCGTTTCAGAAAATAGAGTCATGGCATGTGCCAGTCATCTCTGTAGAAAAGTATGGAGCTTTGTGGCCCCCAATGTCACTGGTCTGAAGTCAGGACTCTCCATGTTCCTGAGAAACTGGGGAGAGCTTTGACGAGATCACCTTTACCAATTAACAGTAAGTGGACACATAGCTGACAGTGGCCTATCCACTGTTGGCACCAATTAGCACTGCCATGATGTGTCTTTGAAAAAGGAATAAAGAAACAAACTAACTAACACAGCTACTCAATTAACAGTATGTGATTTCTTCTTATTTTTACAGAAAAACTGCCAGGTCCCAGTAGGAATAAAACATTGTTCAAGAGTCGCACATATATTATAAGTATCAAAAAATCCATAATCATCAGTGGTCCGATGCTGGAATGGACACCCATTTTTTTTGTAAAGCATTTTCTCTAACACTTGATTAATCTACATTACTGAAACGGAGCAAGTGGGCAGAACAAAATGTTTGATTCTCATTCTGACACGTTCAAGGCAAAAGAAGCCCACTGCGTTCATGAAGCTATGAGTGATTATTCCATAATGAACAACACCCTCAAAATTTTCAGCAATCTAGGAAAGACGCTGAGGATCTGTATAAGATAAACAAGGCACTGATTTTTATTACATCTTATTTAGAAAAACAACTCGGGCACGGACATTGAACTGTACCTTTTCTTTGGCGTACTTTTCAAATGATAATTTCTTCCACTGTCACCATTAAATCTTAATCCATTCCAGCTCCTTGCATGGGTCATTGGGTCTATATGTACTGCTGTTATTTTAAAATGTTTCCCCTTGGTAGGGAAAGAGGGGGAGAAAAGATGTTGAGAGCCAGATGGGCCTCTTCACAGTTCATTTATCAAACCTAATACGCTGGGCTCCACCCTCCTCTCACTCACTATTGCGGTTAAACTTCCATATAATTTGGTAATCATTTTCATTATCAGAGAGTGACCCTAAAGCAGCCTATCCTGGGACACCCAATCCTTGCAGCTGCTCTTTTTCTGCCTTTTCCTACAGTAGACCCTAAGAACCTTGGAGTTTATTAGCTGCAGACTGACCTTTGGGCTGCGGAGGTCAAGAAGGGGTGAGATCAGAGGGCTTGCCCAGTTCTTTAAAAGCTATAACAAGCTGTCCATCAGGCGGAGCGGACTGTATAAACAAAGCCGAATCTTCAGAAATTCTGTACCACTTCTGTTAACACTTACCCGGCATTCACACAGCTTCTCCTGATGTACTTTGGATCATTCAACTCTGGGGAAGTGAATAGACAGCCCTAATAAGCCTATTTGGAGAGGGTTGTTTATGGGATTACCGAGCTTGGGGAAGGAAACCCACAGCACTCAGATGTGCCTCTAGAATAGCAGGGATGTGTGACACTGTGACAAACTCAGTTACCCCAAGCCATGCAGGATTGACACTTTGTTCAAAAGGCTAAATTACAAGGAACATATGCTTCCAGTTTAAAAGACTTCAGTGAGCCCCAAACAATGGCTTAGCTTTCGACCTGAGAGAGACACAAATATTTTATAACCAAATTACAAGTTTCACTTAAAATATTCTCCCTAACATGATCACAAACGAACCTGCTGCAGAGTGGAGCAAAAACCTTTATTACGAAAGGCTTATACTAAAGTTACTGCCAGCTGCGGTCTCAGTTGGCCTGAATTTCTTGAAGTTGTACAATTCATAATGCATTCTCTAACGTGCAATACAAGGTAATTAGAGTCATCTGTATTTAACTTTCAGAGGAAAAAAATTTCTATTATCTAATCTAACTGATCCCCTGATAGCTTTGATGGAAGTAAAATACTGTAACCTATTGCTTGGCCTTTGGTGAGTGCTAATTATTTTCTGTCAAAGCACATTTTTGCTCATGTAATTCCTGAGTACACAATAGGCCGATCTCTGAGACTCAGGCAGCTCAGTGAGCACCGCAGCGGATGTTTTATAACTTTCACCACCACATGCCTGATGGCTACGCGAGGCAATGCCCGGTTCCAGACGGCCAGATGACGCTTTGATGAGGAAAAGAAAGGTGCATGGTAACCGTCTGTTTATACAGATCATATGGACGAGCCTTTTAGATAGGTCACCGGGATGGGAAACATCAAATGGGGGTGGAGAAGGGGTGGGGGGAAGGATTATGGTTATTTAATACTCTGAGGACACTTTTCCTTCTGAGCTCTCAAGACACCAGCCTCTTGAAATTCTCTTTCAGGTGTTTAGTTTTAAGGAGGTCTGCACAGTGTCAGCTGCTAAGCTCTTTCTTGCCTCCTCCCCTAACACAAAGGACTTGAGAATTCTTGTTTCAGATGCTAGACTACATCAACTTCAACACTGGCTCCAGCTCCTGATTAAATTGTTAGCAGTAAGGGCCAGAAATGCCGAAACCAGACTCCTTTCAAACAGGCCATTTTGGCCATGTTGTCTGATGATTTGGTGTATTAGGAAATTATTGTTAACAAACCAAATGCACTCAACAAAAGACATCCATTCTCAACACTGGTGCTCTCTCTGTCTTTGGGGGTAAGAGGGCTGGGGGAGAGATTACAAGGGAATTCTTTCTTCCTCCCTTTCCTATTTAATAAGAACCATTCTGGGGAAGAAATAAAACATCAAACAGAAGAGAAGAAACCTCTTAGATGTCCCCACACTGATAATCCATTATTTAATAAAATATGCAGACTGGAATGAACATACTTAAACTTTCAATACAAAGATAATTTAAAAACTAATTATTGAAAGTTAAATTGGGAAGTCATTTAGTCATTGCTGTAGTTAAAACTGTCTGCCATTTATTCTGAGCACACTATCAAGAGGGGGGTGGTGGATATCACTGGGAATTTTAAAATTATTGTTTAAATGCAAGTTTGAATTTGGAGATAATACACGTATTTGAAAAAGCAGCTTTCTGATATCCAATGAGAGTCAATATTTCTTACTGTCTCCTTTCTTGGAAAATGCACATCTTCAGTCTTGTTAGGACAAATCTGTTTTTATGATAATTATTACTAGTAAAGCTATCAATTAATGTAAATTCTGTTGCACGAAGTCATTTGGAGAATATTATGGCTATCAATAAATGTTCTTGATTTCTAAGCACATAAAATGTTTAAGCATCAAGTAAGACTCTGAGGCAAAATATAGCATAATCTTCCCAATTCCTCTCCCTCTTGCATAGATGATAATTCAATAAGTTTTGCAAACTACAGATCTAAAGGATAACCCCAACATTTGGAGGAACCAGTTCCAGTTTCCACATATCAATTGTTTTTTTAAAAAAATAGGATAACATGAAACTCTGCAAGCATCAATTCTGTAAAAGCTGATGATTTACAGAAACTTTCCATCGGTTAACAGCTTTCTAACCACAGGTAACTCCATGTGGAAAGAAAGTAGGTTGGGGCAAAAGTAATTCCTACTTGGTCAATTCTAAAACTGGGGTTGATAATAAACTATAGTTATGTGCCACATAACGACGTTTCAGTCAACAGTGGATCACACACACGACAGTAGTCCTATCCCATAAGATAATACCATATCTTACTGTACTTTTTCTATGTTTGCATATGTTTAGACATACAAATACTTACCATTGTGTTACAGTTGCCTACAATATTCAATACGGTAATATGCTGTATATGTTTGTAGCCTAGGAGCATTAGGCTTTATCACATAGCCTAGGTGTGTAGAAGGAAACACCATGCAGCTTTGCATAAGTACGCTCTATGATGTTCACGCAACAACGAAATTGCCTGATGATGCATTTCTCAGAATATATCCCTACTGTTAGGTGACATATGATTGTACTTTCAAGTAACCTGCCCCACATTGGGTGGCATAAGAGCAGTATACGGATTTCCAGGACATCTGCCCTAACCACATAGCAACGCTAGCCCTTTAGCCTGTTGATTCAAAAGGGCCCTTCAACATCAGGTACTTATTATGCTCAAGGCACAAACATTTACGGTAAATGTTACATACCGGAATAAATAATAGAAACATACAGATGATGTCATGGATCATTACAATCCGTGCAGGTACCATGGGCAGGAGAGCTAACTTTAGCTAAAAGCCCCTTAAACTTGCTTATTTTTCATGGCCCCTCAAACGGGAGAGATGAGACCAGCCATAAGGAAGGGCTTAGCCAAACATAGCTCTTGTTTGTCAGAGACAACAAACCCCGTTTCGTAGCAGAACTAACCTGGCGTGCCATTCCCTCCGCAGGTTCTGGCGTGTGGTGAGCGAGGCAAGGATGGCAGTCAAGATTTCATTCCTTTGTTCCACGGGGAGCCCCTCTCTTTTAACTTCATGAAGCACAGCATTTGTCTACAAGAAATGAGCCAAAAAAGGAGAAGGAAAAAGTGAAAAATTAATAATAAAAAAAGCCCATAAGCAAATAAGGACAGTAAATCAATGGCTTTTTTATTACAGTTCCCCTGCTAACAAATCAATACGGTAAATGATGGTCAAAAATGGCCAGCATATATTTTGTATTTAATCAATGTACATGGCACATAAGGTAAACTCTAAAGCTCCATTGCCTTAAGTAACACATCAAGATACTGTGCATTCTTACTCTAATTTTCTCAGCACACCAACAATTTTTTTCCTGCGCGTTGCCTACCATGAGTTATTATTAGAAATGATTTTCACGTACACTTCACTGTGAGTTGCTTTGCCTTTTTAAAAAAGAGCAGTCTCTGACTTCTGCTCTGTTTCCTGCCACCCAGCTGAGGCTTTCTGCACCGCCTCTCCTATTTGAATCATTACTTTCAATTTCTACCCGTGCTGGCAATTTTGGGGTGGGGGAGCTAGGGAAGATTTACTCATTTTCCTTGCCTGCTGCAAATCAAGAGCTTACAACGGAAAGAAACAAGAAGTCCAAAAATCAGAAAAGAACATTTCTATGAATGAATATCTCAATGAAAATCTTTAGATTTTATAAATGCTTTTAATTTAAAGTTAGTGTAGCTTCTTTGGAGATTTTATAGCCAAGGCAATTGCTAAAAGGAATGAAACTGTCACTTTCTGTATTCTAGTCACTCAATATATTCCTTATCTAACGGGTGCCTATGCATTTGTTTACTTAAAGAGCACACTCATAATATGATTCTCCTGTAACTTGAAATACTACTTCCTTAATCCTCCATAGCATTTTACAGTGCGTATTTAATATCTTCATGACAACCTTGAAAAGAGGCGTAGGGAACATTTGTTGTTTCTGTTGCCTACATCCATCCCCTATCCCCCTCTGTCTGGCAACCCCATCCAGATCTCCTCTTGGGGAAGTCTTCTTTTATTGTACATAGTCTTAGAAGGACTGTCAACCAAGGTGTCTTGCCTCCCCTATCAAGGATGTGGGCCAGGCCAACTTGATTCTCTTTTCCAGGACTTTAAAAGGAAAGACAAAGAAAGGGGAAAAATTTGGAGGCAATTTATCAGTTTCCTCAGTTCTACCACCCATGGTCCTCAAAGTATCCCTAGTTTCCTGAACTTTCCGAGTCTAGATCATTCTCTTTTCTTTTGATAGTTTCGGTTATCTAATATCCTTTCAACAGAGTCTCATTTGCTTTAAATTCACTAGAAGCTGTTTGTGTTGCTTATCAAAAACCCTAACCGCTACAAACAGACAAGGCAGAAAATAGTATCTCCACTGGGAAGGAGCCAAAATGAGCTGACTGGCACTAGCCAGGGAGAGGACCCTCCTCTCTGCCTCCTAGGTCCTGCATTACACCCACTACTCTAGAAGATATATCCAGTTGGACACTCAATCAGCTTCCCGTGGCAACATCTTTAGCCCTCCAGCACAGGGAGGAATGCTCAGCTTCTCTAGGGAATCCCATGCATGAAATCCAGGATCCAGGGGTTATAAATTCAAATACTCACTAGGGTCAGGGAAATAACATGAATGAGTTAAGCAGAGGTTACCCAAAGAGAGCACATGCTCTATCTAAAAAGGCAGCCACTACTCAGTTCCAGCCAACTCTGCCATTCAGAAAAGATGGCTCAATAGTGCCAGATTCGTGACTTTTCTAAGTAAACAAACAAACAAAAAAATCTGTTTTTTTTTTTAATGTCAAAACTGATTTTGTAAATGTTGGAAACTCATTTTTAAGATTTTTAAAATATCATGTGGGCCAAATAAGAAACACCACTGGGCTGAACAGAACTCAGGCAGCTGCTCTCTTATCTAAATGATGTCCAATTTCAGAGAGGTCTGAGCATCAACGGGTATTCTAACAACAGTACTGCTCCTTGTCTCTGACACCCTACCTCCAACTTAAAGTTGGAAGCAACATCAAAAAGTCATGTAGTTTATCACTATGTTTGTGGGTACACATTATTTTACCAAAATGCAAAAATGCATCAAATAGAAGACAAAGTACATATCTAGATAGCTCCAAAAATATGATGAAAATAAAATTATTTCCCACTTTGCATCTATTAAAACATATGTTTTTAGAAAGTCATTTAACTTCCTTGCCTTTCGCAACATTTACATTTTATTCAGGGGTCCTTGTTTTCCTCGGACCT
Organism: Lepilemur ruficaudatus; assembly: GCA_963574885.1. Lineage (NCBI taxonomy): Eukaryota > Metazoa > Chordata > Mammalia > Primates > Lepilemuridae > Lepilemur > Lepilemur ruficaudatus. Next base: position 90,938 of record CAUYRT010014648.1, read on the forward strand.
TGAACAGCCTCTCTGAGGGGAAGAAAGAAGGATTTAAGAAAGTAAATTTCACAAAGGAAGGGGATGTTGTCTGTTTAGTTCAACACTGTATCCCCATTGCCCACCTATTGACTTTTAATAAACATTTGCCAAATCAGTGAATAAAGAAGGAACTTGAAAAGTATTGTAAAAACAAAGAGCGATGAAAGACGGTCTTCTTTTAAGAAATTACTGTTATATAAACAATAAACTCCTAAAAGAGATAAACTAAGAGATAGCTATGTGCTTTACCAAGATTCACTTTAAGGTCTCTTCAAATAACCAGATACCCTAGTTCAGTTTCCCAAACCTTGGTCATTCTAGCACATCCTTATAATTCTTGCCATATTTGCGTATAAGCTACATAATACAGTATTTATTATTTTTCTTTAAATGGATCTACTTTTTAAAATATAACATAAATTTACTTCAAAAGAAAAATGGAAAAACCAGTAGTACTTGTCACAAATGAGAAGTTAATCATAAAAGTAAACACATTGAAAACAAAGCTGTATTTTGATTTCATTCTAGATAGATGCTATTGCTTGCTGAAGGCTCTGAGACTGAAGCATGCTCCCTTTTTGTAAGAGAAAATATTAACAAGTGTTGGAGAATGCTAACGGTGCATTAGATTTAAATGAAGACCTTCTTGACATAATCACACAGATTGAAATGGAGCTGCAGAGGGAGTCATTTCCTCAGAGTGGTCCTCACTACGTGCAAAGTCCCCAAGCACCCCCAGCATCACCCCGGGTAATACTCATGGTCCACATACTACCCTGTGGATGCACTGCCCTAATGCAATGGTTTTTAAACATAATGCAGATACACCTCTTTTCTCCCCAGACGTATTCTTACATGGAGCTCCAATATACACAGCAGATAAAACTGGAGCATTCTCTTTGAAGCTGCTATGGAGGACCCAGAAGTCCTCCTTTTACCATGGGACATCATAAAACCGAATCCAAGAGCATCTAAAACAGCATTCAAGTTTTTAAAAGTTTATACATTGCTGGTAGGAATGCAAAATACTGCCATTCTGATAAATAGTTTGGCAGTTTCTTACAAAGTTAAACATATATTTAGCATACGACCCAGCAATCCCATTTCTAGAGATTTACATAAAGCAATGAAAACTTATGTTCAAACAAAAACATGCACACAAATGTTTATCAGCAGATGTATTCATAATCCCCCCAAAATTGGAAACAACCTAAATGTTCTCCAGAGGGTAGATGGATAAACACACTGTGGAACATCCACACAACAGAATACTACTCAGCAATACGAAGGGAGAAGGAATTGATATATGTCATCACTTGCATACATCTCAAAGGCATTATGCTGAGTGAAAGAAGGTATTTCTTTGACGTTCTGGAACAGGCAATACTACAGGGACAGAGAACATGTCGGAAGTGGTTAGAGATTAGGTTGGGCAAGGGGTAGCATGAGGGAATTTTGGGGGATGATAAAACCATTCTGGATCCTGATTGTGGTGGTGGTTACATGAATTTATACATATGTTAAAATTCACAGAACTTTATGCCAAAAAAGTATGCTTTTCTGTATGTATGCCAATGTCTGTATGCCAATGTCAATTTTATTGTATGTAAATTTTATAAAATTTAATTTAAAAATTTCATTTCCATCATATTTTTAAAATAAGAAAGAATGCAGAAAACAAATTTCAAGTAAACACATCTAATGAATGAGTAGTAAAAATATAGAGAAATATTATGAATGACAAAAATAAATTGTTACAAAAAAAAATTTTTAATATTAGAAAAGGAAGGGTAGACTGAGCATTCAGTCTCTAAAATCCAGTATTTCATAAAATTTAGGGTGAAAAGAACTCATTGCACAAAAGGTAATTTCAGAGTGTCAAAAGAGCATTCTTTTTATAAGGCAATTAACAGTGATATTTTTCTCCTTACAATAATGTCACCTCCTCAAGGGTTGAGTTTACCCAGGAAATGTTAATAGGTCATTTTTCCATTAGTAGTGACATAGAACTGTTTTCAAGCAAGCACCAATTTTTAAAGTCTCCTATTACCAAAAACACATTCTTCCTCCCTTACCCACCCCTCCCCTCAAAATATCGGGGAAAAAACTTCACAGGTCTAGGAAACATGCTCTGGAGGCTAAATTTCATTTCATCAGCAATCCTTTTTCAACAGTAATCTCCAGAGATGCTGGCTAGATCAGAAAGGACTAAGCACATTCTTTAGAGTGCTGGCTGTTCAAATCCCAGCTGTCGCCTCCTAGCTGTGAGTCCTTTTCCATAATTGCAAATGAAGATGGTAACAGAACCTCTCCACTGGTTCTTGTGAGGACTAGTGGCCTGGTACATATGCTACCATGATGATTATTGTTTCATTCCATCTTCAACTCAGCTCATCTACCTTGTGCTAGGTTGTGCTAGTTTAACAAAGAGATTCCTCAAAGTGTTTATTACTTTATTTATTTATTTTTTGAGACAGAGTCTCACTTTGTTGCCTTGGCTAAGGTGCTGTGGCACCAGCCTAGCTCACAGCAACCTCAAACTCCTGGGCTCAAGCGATCCTCCTGCCTCAGCCTCCCGAGTAGCTGGGACTACAGGCATGCGCCACCATGCCCGGCTAATTTTGTCTATTTTTAGTGGAAACGGGGTCTCGCTCTTGCTCAGGCTGGTCTTGAACTCCTGATCTCCCATCTTGGCCTCCCAGAGTGCTAGGATTACAGACATGAGCCACTGCACCTGGCCTATTTATTACTTTAAATGAAAAAATTCTATAGGAAATCAGGCAACCACTACAACCATTACAACCATAAAACTTCCATATGTACCAGAGGCCAGTGGCATATTCTTTTGCATATCCCTTGTGGTAGAAACTTTATCCTTTGACGGTGAGTTTTATTTTCAGAATCAGTTCTGATTTTACTTGACCTCTCTCCCTTAGTGGACAATTCTCCTAGGCCACTGCTCAACACTCAGCCTGTCCTTCTCAGTCTGCTACGTAGGTTCTCATTCTGGAACCCTCATCTGTCACCCCAAGGTTATATCCCTCATTCTCCTCTCATTCCTTCTGCTTGTTTTGTGGGTGATCTCCCCTTCCAATGGCTTTAAGGATGCCCTGTAGACTAATGACATCTGCACTTCTACCGTTAAGCAGACCTCTCCACTGAGCTCTGGCCCATACAGCCAACGACTAGCTTAAAGATGCCACCTCACCTCAAATATAACATCTCAACCTTAACCCGTCCGCATTTGAACTGATTATTTTTGCTTTCCTTCTCCTGTATTTCTCTAGGGTGGTGACTGGCACCACTATCAATGCAACAACTCAAACTAGAACCCTAGCAATCGTCCTAGCCTCCCCCTTTTCCCTTTCCTGCATTCCCGACACCCAAACACTAAATCCTGCCATTCCTCTCCCTTCAGTACGACTCAAACTTACCCCTTCCCCCTGCCATAGGCTGAGTTCAGACCTCTCTCTCATCTGGACCACATAATAGCCTCCAAAGTGGTCTCTCTGTCAATCTCACTCCTTTCATGATTTCCCTGCTTTAAAAGCGTTCTTTTAAAAGCACACGCCTGCACATGTTACTTCCTTCAAGTAATTCAGCATTACCTACAGTACTGGTTATTAAGCTTTCTTCATGAAGCCCTGGTGCTTCTAAGAAGTATCTCAGGGTCATCAAGGAGACAAGGAGCTTTGGCCTCCACAATCCCACCTAAACCAGAGCACCTTTCTTTATATATGCTTCAGTTACTGGCATTTGGAAGATACAAAACAGTATTTTTTTTTAAGAGCCCAAATTCCTTAGTCTGGCAAAAACCCTTCTTGATTCAGGTCTTGCTTACTTCTCGAATTTTATCGCCTGCTATCTTCTATTTCATATAAAACTAATTATAACTGCCTGACAACACATGGTTGTTCTATACTGTACGTTTACTTGTACTTTTGCTGAGTTACCTGCCTGTAACTACTCATTCTTCAAGAAACATCTCAAGTAACACCTCCTCTGTGAAGTCCTCCACATCCTTCCACCAAATTAAATAGAGGTGATCACCCCTTCTTACACATCATGTCACACTTAGTCATTCAGATGTTTCCTCCTCCAGAGTGTGAGCTCCATGAGAACAGACAGGGCTCATATCCATTTCATAATACTCTCCGAGGTACCTGGTATGGCAGCATGCCATGAAAGTAACTGTTGGTAGATGCTTTTGAATAAAGGAAGGCAAATAACATGTTGGAACATGTTTGGTGTATAATGTGAACGATCAAGCCAGAGAGTATTATTCAAGATTAAAAATAGTACGTGAAACAAGCTTTGGTTTGATTCAAACTATTCCTGAAAGACAATTCTAAGAATGAAATTGTGAAAACTAGTTTTAAGCAATAGCATCAAGAAAAATATGCCCTCGGTAGGTGACTACTTAAAAGGGTGATATTCATTTGGATGGATGTGTCTAAACATATACCCTCCTAATATGCCAAATGAAGGAGTCTCACTTTCTCTATTGCAGTAGAGAAAACTGCTTTGGATTCTGGCAACACACAGCGAACTAAGGATCCCTGAGAATTCCCCCGTGCCTTTAGTTTCTCTTGGCTCAAAACTTTATGGACAAAAAACAAAAAAAAATCTACAACTAGAGAGAAAGACAGAGACAGATTGAGAATTAAAAAAGAAAAATCAAAACTCTAAGGAGCCCTGAATTTTGGCTTAAGTTTCACATCTTTCTTGTAAAAATTCTCTCAATTCTGAATTTATTCAACTAAAACTGAGCAATTCATCTAATTCTTATTGGATATATGGTTACATTCAATGACTTTCAGTATGTCCTAACTGTAGTATATCATGAAGAAAGTACAGGTGGACATATAGGTAATATGTAGAACTTGTTGCATGTAAGGTTTTCATAGAGAAATCACTCTGAGACTTAAAAAGGAGAATTACACCATTAATTCTTTACTAACAATTCTATGTAAGTCTTTAATTCTATGACATGGAGTAACAGCTTAAGACTGGCCTGTAACTCCAGAACTGACTTCATCTATCCTTCTTATAAACCAGAGAACTTTCTCTAAGGAAACAAGATAGCGTTTGACAAATATGGCTGGTAATCCCTCTGCTTAATTCATTTTTTAAAAAAACGATTTCTGCTACTGTGTTCTTGCAATTTCAAAAGGCCAGGGTCCCAGAATTGCATACCTTTCTGAACCTTCCACCTTCCCACCCTCCCCACCACCACAGAAGCAATACTGTCATTACGGGGAAATGCCGCTCCTGACGCTTTTTATAGACATAGCTGTCCCATGTTAGTGTTGTATTTCCCCTCTGCACACACAAATTACAAAGATATGCTCTGCCTGATAATGAGGGCTAAAGGTTCAACTTGTGAAGAAACTTGGTTTAAGATGTTATCGGCTGGGAAAGCTATTTCCTCACATCAGCATTGCCACGGGCTGTCAAAAACCCAACCCGAGCGCCCCTCTTCAAAAGTCCAGGAACACTTTTTTTTTTCTTTCTTTCCTCTATTTTTTTTTCCTTGTTTTTTGTTTTTTAAGAAGAAAGGCACAGAACCCACTGAGATAGCCTCAGTCCCATCAAAGAAAGGTCGATCTCAGGTCTTCCTTCATTTACTGATTGTCAGTGTAAGACGGCTCTTTTGTGAGGCCTCCGGAGCTCGATGCTGAGTGATGCCTTCACATTTTCTAACCTGGACTGGGCACCGCCAGAGATTTCCAGCATGCTTGGATCCACAGCCCGGCAGAACAAATAAACATTCCCCCCAGCCCTTCTGCCTACCTTATCTCCCTCTCTGGGAGCAGGAGGTTTTGGGGGTGCCAATGTTTACACAATGTTAAAACTTTCTTTCCTCTGTTTCCTGAATTTCAGAAAACACATCCTGGATGACCTCGGCTAAGAGATAACACCAAGTCACTGCTGGGTGCCACGTCTACTGGACTACTTAAGGCTGCTGTCTTCCTCCTCCCTCCCCTCCCCCCGCCACCCTTCATAGTCTAGTTACCAAGGAAAGCAGGAGATAAGCTCCACTGTCTTGAAAGGAAGGCACAAAGGCACAAGTCTCCAAGAGGCTGCCAACAAAGCAGGCTTTTATTCCCACCTAAGGACACACTTGGTTCAGTTCATCTCAAAGCCCCACTTTATTTGAATGGACATCTCAGCAGAGTTAATGAAATGCATCCTCAAAAATGTACCAGGAAGACATTATTTCAGTGGTTTTCCATCATGTACTATCAAGCTAAGGGAGCTAACTGAGAGTAATCAGGAACGTCTGTGGGGGAAAAATTCAGGGAAAATGTTTCTTGGATCAGCGGCCTCACCTATAAAGGGGTATAGGTGTTAGCACCTAACTTACAAAGCTCTTGAGTAAATGAAATAATCCTTGTAAATTGCTTAAAACAGTGCTCAGCACATACAAAATGCTTGATAAATGTTAGAAACTGGTAATATTACCATTAGCAACAGCATTATGTGCAAAAATTGGGGGAAAAAATACTACAGAGGAAAAGATACAGATACTGATTTACAAAAACCAAAATCCTAAAATAACTACAGCCGTGACTTTGAATGATTTACTTTTTTTCCCCAAAGCACTTACATGTTATCCCCCATTTTTCTCCTCCTACCAGTGGAGAAATCACGCTACCTCATCTGTTTCACAAAAAGCCATGGAGCCACAGCAGCCTGCCTGGCACGGCACGAACTCTTGGGGACAGTCGTGCGGGTGACCGCTGGAATGTTCAGGCTGCTGGGGGGAGGATGGCCTGTCCCCACGGTTCAGCTGGGACGCTGGGGCAGTGTATGGAAACTAAACCTCAGAGCTCCAGTTGGCAACTTTGGTGTTCAGATGATGGTGAAAAACAGCCCCACGTGTTTGTCAAGGAAAGCAGGGGGGAAGAAAAAGAAAGAAAGAAAAAGGAGGAGAAAAAGGTGAAGAGGAAAAAAAGTGTTGTTTATAGAAGCCAGCTGCTTGAGCCTTGGCGCCAGCAGCCCCTGGTCCTGCTATTTTACGCTCGCAGCCCCCTGCCCCCACTGGCACAGGTACAACGAAATGTTGACTTCAATGCTTCAGAGAGCACTCGACTGATTTTGTACATGATTAATTGCCAAAGACATGGCTGGCCATATGGAACAGAGAAAGCATCAAGTAATTCATACTTCTGTATGTGATCGCTTGGCCCCTGTTGTTTTAATGTACAGGAAAGAGCTAGTATAGCACAGCCCTGGTGTCTTGCCCCTGACAGCCCATTAAGAAATCTCAAAGCACCTAGTAGAAGTTATGCTGTTGGCTTTTCAATAGCAGACTAATAAAACAGAAGCAAAGCTTTCCAACTAGTCTTAAATCTTTCACATACAGAACATTAACTACTGCGGCTAAAACAACGGGCTTCTTATGATAGGAAATGGGATTTGATTTCTAGTTTCTGCATACTTACTGAAAGCCTTTCTTTTGACCTCTATGGAGTTTACAAAATCATTGTTCTTTTCTCCCTTCTGTTTGCAAAGTAGCCAAATAGGTTGATTTGTTTCAGTAGAGTCTACTCTTTGTCACTATATGTGCAGTCTATATAATAAAGCTGAATCATAGAGAGGAAAAAGCAACAGCATAATTATTTTTACCAAGAGAGCCCAGGAATCATTCTAGCTTCTAAGCATTAGCTTCCTTTAAAAAGAAGAAAACACAAAACCTACACAGTGGAGGGAAAAGCCTCACAAACACACTCACACTCTTATTCCCCTCACCTCCTTCTCGTCGCTCTCTGAAATGAATCCATTTGATGTGGGAAAGAATATTATTTCCCCATTGTTCTACTGCTGGCTCTGGGTGACACTCCACTCCAGGCAAAAGAGGAAAGTGCCACCTTAGGTGCAATACTATCCCAACTTGCAGTCTATTAGCTTTATCCACTACTAAAATTTTTGCAGATTGTTATTTTCAGTCTGAAGGGAATATACATTCATTGTACAATGTTTTCCTTTCAAGGATTTTCAAAAGACAGCACTAAAAGTTGTAACACCCTCAGTAGTTTCCTTTGTCAGTTCTGACATGTGTTGGTGGGGATGACTTTGTTGGCATTTTCCATTAGAAAATATTTATATGATATTTTTTGTCTGTGGATTTTTAGGTATTGAAATTATCCTTTCCCCAGAAGACACCATATATGGGAAATTCCACTTGACTGCCTATTCGTTAGCAGGATTAGAACTGCCTCCACTGCCGAAATGACCTAACACATCTAGAGCTCTCCACCAGTGGGAGATTCTCTGCCTCCCTGCTGCTTCTCCTTGCTCAGAATATGCTGGTGATGAGCTACTCAACTAATTATATCAAGAAACAGGGCATGAGCAAGACGCTTAGAAGAAAAAATGAAACAACAGCACTGAAACTGACTCAATAACATCACAATGAAGACACAACCCAAGATCTCTACAAAGACAAGAAAAGTCTTGTCCATTATCTACAAAGCCATTTTATTGTGTTTTATATCGTATGCTCTATAAAGCATGACGATAATGTAATTCCCATTTCGCAGATTTCCACTCTCCCATTTCGGGAGAACGAAATGCCCAAGAGTCGTATGTCAGTGGCAGAAGCACTAACATGCTAATTCTTTACCTCTCCAGTTTGCTGTTACTGCAATAGTAGCTCTAACAGATTATATGTAAAAGTATTATCCTTAATACTTTTATATTATATATACACATAATAAAAAGTAATATACATAAAAGTATCTTTCTAAAGTCTCATCCATGAAAATAAACCCATCAGAGCTGCAAACTTTCAATAAAGAAAATAAAAAGGTTTAAACTGTAGCCATGGCACATAGAAATACTACCTAGGTATAGAATTAGGTATGGTCCCACCTATAGATTTCATATAATGAATACGAGAATGACAGCTGACTTCTCTCCGATTATTTCAGCAGCACCTTGCCTTACCTTTGTCTTTTTATCAAAAACTACACACTCAATAAATAAAAGCAAGAACTCTCCCAACCCAACTACAACACACACATGCCCCTGATTCCCAGGTGCCACTTCTCAGAATCTCACTGCACTTCTGTGGCCTAACTGTTAATTGAAGGTGAAGAATGGCTAACTACTCCAAGCACTAAATAATTGAGCCACTAATGATGTTTGGCCGAAAAGTGGCTTAGCACCCTTGGATCCTTGGACAAGTGAAAAGTTACCCAAGATCTCCATCAGATCAGCTCCCTCCTTCCCCCAAACATCAGTAGCACAAAGGCTGAAGTGGTCTGCCGTGCACACTGGATTATATGAAGTGTAAAACATTGGGGGAGAAGGGAAGGGGGAGAAGGCCTTTGAAAGGCAACAGGGGAAAAAGAAATCACACTTGCAAGAGGATCCAGCTGACAGCTCGGTCCCTAACAAGTGAGACGAGTGAATATGTTGGAAGCACCGTGAATGCAGGCAGAGCGCAGGCCTTTGTCTGTGGCCCTACAGTGTGTCTTTAACCCAACTGCTGCCTGCATCACTGAACATATGTTTTCTACACAAGAACTGAAGCAGAAAAGGCTCTTTGTTATAATTCACCCCTTTATATATATCTGCCCCCTCTTTAGCCCACCCCGTCTTTCAGTAACATCCAAATGAAAGCCCTAGTGGAAATTTCAACTGTTCGGGAGAGTGAAGCCAGAAGGCCCAGCCGAGGCCTTGCTACTGCCCCCAGGCCTAGAGAACTGGACCCTTACAGGGGCATTAAGAACGAGAGCTCCATTTATTTAGTGCTTACTACCTGCCATGCCAGCAAGCACTTCACTGACATCATCTCATTTAATCCAGCAACCACCATATATATGGCGTCTCAATTTTAAAGATGAAGAAACTGAGGCACAAGGCACAGAGAGTAAATTACTCCCCAGAGCCACGGGGAAGAGTTGAGTTTTAGACACGTGGAGTTTGAAGTGCTTGTGGGACATTCAGCAGACGGGGGTTTGGAACAGGAGAGATGTGTATCTAGAAATTAGAGATTTATGAAAATTATACATATACATACATACACACACCATTCTACACTTTAAATGTCACTGTATCTGAACTGGGATCGGCACAGTACAGAGTTCAAATTTAAGCAAAGCTGATGGGTGGATTTCTCAGCTCTTGGCTGCATGAAAAAAAATTACGGTTGGTGAGTCAGGAGGTCGCCCTGGTTCTTGGGGACTTTAGCACAGGGAGGAAGAACAAAGGCTCTGGAAGCCAACTGCCTTAGTGACTGAGCTGGCCATGGGCAAGTGACTTACCCTCTCTGGACCTTGGTTTCCTCATCTATAAAATGAGGATATTTATAGCAGCTACTTTGGAGGGTTGACAGGATCCATTTTTTACACATAAGGCCCTTAGAATAGTACCTGACACATGGTAACCAGTCAGTAAGTCTTAGCTACTTTTTGCTCCCTGGAGTTTTGCTGCTGAGATTTAGGGTAACTCTAGAGTACTGGCCACCGAGAGCCACATTAAAGTCAGTCATCATTTTTTAGACTACCTAAGCTTTTCTTTATTCCTCCCTTTACTGTTCAGTTCACAGAGCGTCTATACCAGGTCAGCTGGTATCTCTTAACCAGGATGCTTTCTGAATAATGATGATGATGATGATATAGCAGCTAACATTATTGAGTGCGTCTACATGCCAGGTGCTGCTCACATACATCATATCACTGAATCCTAACAAGTCCATGACACAAACGTATTATCATTTCCATTTTGCAGATGGAAAAAACCTGACACTCAGAAAGGTTAAGTAATTTGCCAAATTTTATACCATTAGTAAGCAATAGAGCCAAATCTATCCAGCCATCGGACCCCTGTGCCCAAAGCTAACACTTGTATAAACTTACTTACGCTTTCAGAAGTGCTTTCGTGACCTCTCTCTCATTTGATCCTCATGAAAACTATGTGAGTTAGGTAGAGCAAGTATTAACCAGATGTTTACAGATAGGGAAACTGAGGTTCAGTTAAATTAGATAATTCATTCAATATCAAAAGGAGTGAAAAGGAGCTGAGCTGTGGCTAAAAAACAGGTATTCTAACTACGGGTCCAACACATTTTATTCTGGGCACATGGAAAACAATGTACTGAAGGCAAATCCCCATGTGATAAATCAATGACATCAGAGTCTCTGCTAGGCAGTGGACATCCAAAAGATCACAATACCTGGCAACTAGGAACTTACAATCTAGGTCAAGAAATGAACTAATACGTGGGGGGGGGGCAGGGAGAATGACCAAGGATTATATAAATTAACTGTTCAATTTAATTGAGCTCTTAGGATTGATTTTGATTTATAAAATAGTTATTCTGCTCTACTAGAATGTCCTGTTCCTTGTCATTCATAACCTTCACATTATCATTTAACACTGATCTGCTAAGTACAGTCACGCATCGCAGAATGACATTTCAGTCAACGATGGACTGCAAATGCGACAGTGTTCCCATGAGACTATACCATATTTTTATTGTACCTTTTCTATGTTTAGATCTGTTTAAATACACAAATACTTATCACTGGGTTACGACTGTCCGCAGTATTCAGCACAGTAATATGCTGTAGAGGTTTGTAGCCTAGGAGCAATAGGCTGTACCATATAGCCTAGGTGTGCAGTGGGCTATACCATCCAGGTTTGTGTAAGTACACCCTATGATTTTCCCACAATGACAGAACTGCCTAATGATGCACTTCTTAGAATATATCCCCATTGTTAAGCAACCGCATGATTACTATTATCTTTCTATTTTGAAACAATGAAACTAAAAGGTAGATCTGTAAGAACAAAGATGTAACTAATAAGTATCACCACAAAAACCTGCCCCCCCATAACGACCTTATTTTTCTTAAGATTCCTGAGGTCAAAGCCATGTCTCACTATAATGAAGCAGCTCATGCTATTGACAATGTGACTATTAAAACTCTAAATGAAATAACAACCTGGTAGGGAAAGATAATTCAGTGAAAATCACGTGGGCTGAGTGGCTGCACTTGCCCTTAGATAACATCTACCTAGGACAAATGCAATCCCTGCCTAAACACCACTGTCTATAGTCTTCAATCTCAGCGCTACCTGCTGTGTGGCACATGTTCACCCAGAGGAGACAGACATACAGGGATGGGGATGCACACACACACACTCTCACACTCACACACACACATTTTGTGATATGGCTCTCAAACAGGAATTTGGACTTTCAAATTAGAAATTTAAGTGCATATTATTAATGCATTAATAGTAGCTATGAAAACCAGAAACAATCACAGTAGCTATGTAAAACATATATTCAGAAAGGAGTTATAACAAATAACAAAAATAATAAACATAACAATTACTTATCTAATGTTTACCATGTGCCAAGTTCCATCCTAATCACTTTTCAGGCATTCCCAAATCCTCATAACAATTCAGTGAAGTAGGTCTTATTATTATTATCCCAATTTACAGATAAGAACATCAAGGCACAAAGATATTAAGTAACTTGCCTCAGATCACATATCTGGTAAGTAGTAGGGCCAAGATTTATACGCGGGCAGTCTGGTAGTAGAGTTCATGCTCTTACCCACTAAACCACATAATGACTAATAAAATATAAAGCACATTCTGTGAGGCTGGGATACCGCATCTCATTTAATTCTTCCAACAACCTGACAAGATAGGTTGGTATCATTAGCAAACTCATTTTACAAGTGAAAAGGCTCAGAGTATTCAATAACTGCCCAGGATCTCATTGCTAGTGGATGGCAAAGTAAGTATGGTTAGCAAAATTGGGGTAAACGATGCCAAGCTCTTGACAATGGTTTCAGTAACAGACTGGGGTTCAGAGATGGTCTCCGCTGGTAGAAGCAGCAGTGGCTCACTCCCTGATCGTTTGGAGTCTCACCTGGCCACACAGACAGAGGACCTGAAGTCACAGTGAACATCATTTTTTAAATACAGAGAGACAATAACCAATAGTCGATGAGCCTTAACTCTACCAAACTATCTTTCCATGAGATCCACTCTAGATATTCCAGATTCTTCCTAGCTATAATGTCCCAAGTCAAGGTTGAAAATGATAAAAATAATTTAAAGATTTTTTCCACATGTATGAATATTACATACAAATGGAATATGAGTGCCAGATGACACACTAACTTCTGAATGCCAGTATTATCCAGAAGGTTTAAAAAGTCCCCAAGTTTGGCAGATGCCATTCTGTGTATGTTTAGTGCCACTGACAGCAGCCATCATGAGATCCAATGTGTGGCTTGAGCAGCAGAAACGTGGCTTCTTTCCTCTTAGGAAAAAATATCTAATGTTCACATGAGAAATTAGTGTAAAAACATAATTTAAGGAACATCTACAAGCTTATTAGAATTTGTGTCTGAAGTTTTTAGGAACAAGATTCTCAACTCCAGATCTCTTGCAACTTTATTTTTTAAAAACTATGATAATGCTGCATTAATTTTCTTAAATCATTCCAATTGTGATTTAGAATAAAGAAACAATTATGGGAGGCCCAATGAGAACACAGAGGGACTTGGCCTGTGAATGGCACATTTGTTTCCCTCTACCACGAGCAGTAACAGGAATTTGTCTGGTAGCCTGTTGGTGCCTTTTAACTCATCTTTTAATGCCTCCTGCTTGCGGTGCTCTGACGTCCAGGGTTACAAACTACATTTCATTCATCATTAGGGAAAGAAAACAATTATTCCATCTATAATTATTAATCCCTCTTAAGAGCTCTATCTTCACTCAAGATAGAGTGATATAAACAGACATGGACTGTGTAGAGTTTAACCTTAGCTTTAGAAATCTACTGCGGTTACCACAAAGTTGCTTGAAGAGCCCCAGGATAACAAAAGCCACATTTCTGTCTCGATTAATACAGCCTAAAGCCTGCAAAATACTACTGCTGTTGGCATGAATTCCTGCTTAACTCTAACTTGCCACATTCAGAACGGTTTTATGCTTTGATAAGCAGATATTATTGGCTCATCTTAGAGAGACAAGTGCCTCCCCTGTCTAGTTTAGTGGTGATACATTCCATACTCAAAGATTAAACTGCTGTAGAAAGCCAGCGGTGGGCACAGCCCTTTCACGCTGAAATTGTCTCCATGAGACTGAGCAGGGACATTTTAACTTTGGGGCTTAGACAATGGGTATTCTGAAAGGATTAGAAAAATGGGCAACAACTGAACCTCCTCCTCCCGCCTGTGTTCGAGTCTACCACCTGCTGCGGTATTTTTGTTTCAGTAACAAAGAAGCCTTCATGTTTGAGGCTCATATTTAATGTTTGCAGAATTGGCCCCTTTGATCTTGGTTAACTCTTGAGGAGCAGAAAGGAAACATTTCTTGCCTGACAAATAAATATACCATCCCACTTTCCTGACTGCCGCCCTGCAAATCAGTATACGTGTATCTCCAGACACACGTGCCCTGGCCTGGTTACCTTTGTACACCACCCCGAGCCACGAGGGTCGCCTATCTATATTTAATAAAGTATTACTGGCCAGTAAGAGCCGCAGAACATCTGTGACTTCATGGTTCGCTACAGTAACAGGTGCTGTGGTAAACAGGAATGTGAAGTGTTAAAAAGAAAGGGGAGGGGATCGCTTCGGAGACATTAAGCAGCTTTAAACATTGACAGCAGAAAAGGGAAATTTTTAAGCAATTTGGTCGGGTCAGTAAAAAGTAACACAGGTCAAAGGAACAAAATGGTACCCAAAAATTCTGCCCATTGATAAATGAGCATACTGTCTTGTGGTTGGGTGCACAAGGCAAAGGCCGAACAACTGTTGTATGGAAACAAAAATATGCTCTCTTTGTGGCTCTTTTACAATAAGTTACTTCAGCTTGGTGAACGCTTGAGGCCCTCGTTCTCCCCGTATACGTGGCTGGGGGATGCATTAATGAAAACAAAAGGGTCCATTTTCATTGTAACCATGCAGAAGGGTTAAGCATTTGACCTTCAAGTATGGTGTGCTTGTGCTCGCTGGAAAGGTTCTTGACAATATAAACAAGAATTACTGCTGTTAGAGAAAGGGGACACAATTAAAAACAATCTCAGATGCTTGTTGTACAGCTGTTCAAGTTTCAGCTCCGTCTGACCTCTAAGGATGCTACATGTTTAACGGAGACAATTTAAGATATTTCAGTGAGTCCCTTAAGTGCTCACCATCGCCATCCTTCCACTGGGGAATACCTATCCTTACACACAAAGCGCTTTTCCAGTAATGAGATTTTACGCCTTGGGGTTTGCCCTTAAAGCCATTTCCCTGCCCAATCTGTCCTCCTCTCGCTATCTGACCACCCTGAGAAGCAGCCACAGGACAGATCTCATAGCGACCTGGCAAGAGGCAGGAATGCTTGATTTTAGATAGCACAGTTCCTTTAAAATCGTTTTGTAGTTTGTTGAAAAGCAAAATGCTATCACACCTTACTGTCCAAAAAAAGATGCCACTGAAGAAAAGTTTTTACTCTGTTAAACAATAATTTATCTGAACAAGATTTTTTATTTGAACAAAAATACAGGGACTTATTGCCAATCTGCAAAAGAGAAAACACTGAGACATCCCAAACACAGTTAGAAACAGCATCCCCCCACCCCCAAAAAAGTATTTATTCTGAGACATCACAGAAGATGGTTTTTAGAAGAAACAAATTCTAAGAGCCAAGCTGAGGAAAACCACTGTCCTCCTGTCGTTTGATCTTCCTAGAGTCAGCAAAAGGCTCTGAAACTCTTCCACAAATAAGAGGGACCCTGGGCAGCGACAGGGGGAAGGCGTGTCTGCCACAGGGGCAGGACAATGCTAGAAGGCCGAGGGACTGCTCCCTGGGCCCGCAACTGGCTTTCGGTGAACAAACCATGGCAGCCTACTCCAGATTTCAGGAGGTGATACTTCCTACTTCTCAGGAAGAAAGGAAGTCATACCGAGGTGAAACAAAGGCAAGAGACAGGCCAAATCTCGTAAAGAGCAGGGCACAGGGAAAGTTTTGCTTGTCAAATACACTTTAATCTCTAAAGTCACTGGGCTTTGATGTTGCCCCAAACAGAAAACTTACATGGTTTGCAAGATTTACAGCATTTCTAGTGGGAACGGTTTCATGCTCCGGGGTTTCTCCTTCAGAGATTAAGGTTTATTTTATCCCTGAAGTTCAATGTGTCTACTGCAAGAGCCTCATCAGATACAAGGACATTCTCCTGCCCTCTGACTCATCAAATACACCAAACTTTTATGCATCAAATCATTTTGTTTTTCAGGGAACAAAGCTGCTGGAGATGATCCAAACCGTGGGGTAATCACTGTCATTCTGACAAGACAAAGGTACTTCTTTTGCAAAGAGTCAGCTCCTAAGGGAGATGACAAAAACCGACCAAAAATGGCTACACTAATCTCTGTATTATAAAAGACCACACAATCTGCTGCTTAAGTTGAAATGAGGCAAAGCAAAATAGATGCGGAAAGAAAGAAACAAATTACCAGCACTGCCCACACATCAAAGAAACCCCACCACAAAACCCCAGCACTCAAATAATTATAAGTCACATAGAACAGAAGCAGTTTAAAAAGGCCACTTGAGGCCCAGTTCACTGGAAAGGGTGATATTTCCACGAACACTTCGCTCTTGAAGCAGCATCTTATTCTCCTGACCTCAAGGTGAGGCCTGACCTCACCAAGGATCATAGCTGGCAGTAGATTTCAACCAGATCGTGAATTAAATAATCCCAGCACTACTTAGGAAAATGGCAGGTGGGATCACAGAAAGAATCGTTGCCTCGATGTTGAGACACCTACTGCTCCTCTGAGCACTATTCCCAACTGAAATGAACCTGGGCACGAGTCATGTCCAGGTTCTCAACATCTCTATCAACAAAAAGTTCCAACCTTAATGTTCTCTCTGTATGTCTATGCAGTCTGCTGATGATTCTTCTGCCATGGCAAACAGGAACCATTTGCTTTTGCCAGAACAAACAGCAAAACAAGAAAGGAATGCCCCACGCTCCCCTCTAAAGGCATACATAGGCTTAATAGAAAAGAAGTATTCCCACTTCTAGGAATGGGAAATATAAACAACCCCGTGGGTGTCTTTTTCATAATGACACTAAATGGACAACACTCCTTTTTCGCTCAAGTATGTCAATGCATCTCCAGAGTACTAACACATAAAACCACAAAACACACCAGGGACGAGAAGAGACTGGTCTGACACCAGCATGTGATTAGCAGAGGCCAATGTACAACTCAGGTACCTTGACTTCTGACTGCACAACCCTCCTGGAGACTACTCCTTCAGGTTGCCTCAGGACACACATAACTACCCTAAACTGTAACAATTTGATCCTCCTAGTAGTCCCAGCTACACTATAATAATACCCAACCATTTTCCTCTGCTTTTCCACAACAGACAAACACTTGTGAAATAAGGAAGGTATGTTTGTCCCTTTGGAGGTCAGTTTCTACCATGCAATTTGCAACAAAATGCACCCTGGATTTTAAGAGAGCTATCCTGTAGTTACGATATTGATTTTTCATTTTGCTCCACAAATACTACCGCAACTTTAGAACTGATCTACAGCATTAACAGTTTCCTTGGCCTTAGAGACCAAATTAATCACAAAATCAACAATCTGTTTTTATGCCACGGAGTTCAATTTTCGTTTTCAACATAAATTGCAAAACCACAGCCAGAGCCCAGTGCAATTTTGGAGATGCATTGCTAAATTGCCTCCCATTTGTGATTTAATACAACAATGGTTTTGCAAATGAAAATGTTTAAGGCTTTTGGTCAGCCTCTATTTAGTCAGCTACCAGGCAACTGAATGTCTACAGGCTGATTTCTGGAGGAACTCGGAATAAAGAAAGCTACTGGAACACCCCCTGTCTGGCTAAAATGCACTGCTTCTCAGGCACCCCAGGTTGACTTATAAACATCAAGGGCAGACAGAACTGCTTTGAGAAACTTCCTCTCAGATCAGATCACAAAAAAATGTATCTGCAGGTTCACCTACCATCTCCCACCTTGTCATTTCAGTCCTACCCTTCTACTGAAACTCTCCTATGCTGAATGCACAGTGGGATCGCTCTTGACTTCTCTGCAGGGTTCGACACCATTAATCTCCCGACTCTCCTCTACTCACTTCTGCCACCTACTTCTGGGTTTCTTCTAACCTCTCTGGCTGCCATCGCAGGCCATTTCACTAGCTGTCCTATGCTTGGCCTTTACACTGAGTCATACTCTGCTTTGTTCTTCTTCCTTCCTCTGTAAGCTACATTCTCTCTCTCTCACTCCGATCGCCTCAGCCACTGTCTCTATGGAGATGATGGCCATGTGTTAGGTGCTTTCAAGCCCAAGTGAACATATGAGAGAACACTCTGTGGCATGTGACAGGCACATAAGGAATGCCCACTACAGACAGAAACCAAACGCCCAAACCTACACTTGGCTCTGATGTCTCTACCATGGTCCAGACCAGGATTTTCAGCTCTTCTTAGATGCTCTACTGGCTCCTCAAACTCATATGGCCCTAAACTTCCTGCTCGACTATGTCCCTTAGCTTGGTAAATACCATCATCCACTTAACATCTAACACTAGAAATCTTATAAAATCGCCTGTGACTCCTCTTTGTCTCTCATCCCTGTATCCAATTGATGATCCAATTGAAGTTCTATGTACCTGTTTAAAAAAACAAAATAAACTTCAACTTCATCCTTCCTTTTTATGTATTCCCTTCACTGTGGCTCTGGTTCAGAACCTCATTATTTTGCACCAGAATTTTTGCCACAAGTCTTCATGCCTCCAGCCTCTCCTCTCTACAGTCTGTGTACGATGCTGCTGCCAGTTATAATTCTGAAGAATGGATCTGACCCTATCACTTTCCTATTCAAACATCTTTGAATCCAACTCCCACCACTGTCTCCAGAACAAAGGCCAAATTCCTAAGCACGTCATTCAAGGCTCTTCCCCAGCTGATCCCATTGTCCCCTCTCCCCTTGTTCTCCGGTCACTATGTGCCTGCCCCTCCCTCTTCCACCCGACCCCACCTAGGTACCTGAAGCACTGGTTACAAGGCACTACGATTTTTCTGCAAACATGCCCTACTACTTTAGAGAGCCCCGCCTCTTGTGCCTACCATTTGCACCGCCTAACACGGGCCCTGTCTCTCTTCTTCACCCACCAATTATCCACCTGTTAAGATTCAATTCACCCTTCAAGGCACAGTTGAAAGACACCTCCTCTTCCAGGAAGTCTTGCCCAGTTTTCTCAATCAGACTTGTACTCTCTGGGGCACCCTCCTAGCATTTGTTCCTCCTCTTTCGACATTCCATATCATACCTTATTTATGTGTGTGTCTGTTTCTTTAACACACATGTAAGCTCTGCAAGGGTGGCAACTCGGCTTTCTCCAATGCTGGACTACTTAAACCTTTTTTAAAAATGTCAATAATTGTTTGTTGGATTGAACTGAGGTCTTACCAGGACTTTGAGCCCCTCTAGCAGATGCCCGCTACATATGAAATGTGCTTTGTCAGAAAACTTTATCGACTCTACTAGAAGAGGACGGAACAATTAGGAAATGGCAACCCAGGCACTGGCCTAGGCCTGGTGGTAAAAGCGAGAGGGACGTGGGACTCTCAGGGAAGGACACTAAGTTATCTTAATTTCAGCCCATAGAGAAAACAAACGGACACTCTCTTGAGGGCTCGAAGGTTACCATATTTCTCCCTCACACTCAAGACATGTTTATAAACACAGAAGGCTATAATAAAACTCACGTGAGAGACAAAACTCAGCTTCAGCAAGTGTTTACATTCTAATCAGGACAACAAACCACTTCTCACCAGAAGATTCCAACTCAGTCAGCAGGAAGATTCTTGTACATGTGCCAAGGGTTCCTGCCTTGGGCCAGAAAACCTCCCGATCCCTTCATGCTGGACGGTGATTCTAGGTACCGACGCAAGAAGAACAAGAAAGTGGCATCTCAATGACACTTCTGAAACTAATGTCCAGATTCTGCACAGCTCCAAAGTGCCAAAATATATGGGCCCTTGATATTTCCTCATTTGTCACAAGACTCCTAACCCAGGACAGTATCAGGGATGATGGCTCCAGAGCTTCCTGATAGAAAGTGGCTGGTTACCAAGGACCCCAAAGTTGCTTATATCTGGCAAGGATGAAAAAACTGTGACAAGCTCCAGGAACCTGGACTTTTCTTAACAAATGAGGTGAATATTGCATATTTTCAGTTTGGAAGATACTGAAATTAGAAAAGGAGAATGACAGAGGGTACAAATGAGGTTCTGCAGGAGGCACCACCCCAAAAGCACAATTCTTGCTAATTCACTTATCTGCCCATCATTTGTTAACAACTGGACAATGTCTTTACTGCAAGGTTTGCATGGAATGGTTGTGCATTTCAGACATCCCCCCTATAAAGAAAATCGGATGGGGACAGTCTTATTGCAGATAACAGTACCCAAATTAATACTCGGGAATTGGCTCATATTCCAATAATTGGGAAGAATCTGTACGAAGAAACTGCGTGGCCATTTACATTCCACCTTGCAATATGATCAACAATTCCCAGTTCTTTGTCAAAGGACGGTTAATGAGATTCACACAGTAACTCCCAAATTTAGTGCAGTTATTTTAATGTCTCTAGAAACACTGGATCTGCATGAAACAGATAAGTTCCCCCAAGTTCCACGTGCCATAGATACTCGACGCCTCCAGAATAAAGCTTGAGCTCCATGCGTGGCAGTCATGAGGCCAACAGTCAAGTACCACACAGGGACCTGCCCTAGTCGGACAGGTCAAAGGAGTCTTTCTTGGTAAAGGGGCAATTGAGCTGATATCAAAAATTGAGTAGAAATAACTTATATTATCTATCTTGGTGGGAGAAGACATTCTAGGAAGAAGAAACAACACGTGCAAAGGCCTTGAAGAAGGAAGCTCCACGCATTGGAATGATTGAGAAAGGGCCAGTGCGCCAGGAACAGAGACAGTAAAAGGGTGGAGGGAAGGTAGAGCAGGAGAAGTGGGCTGAGGATTAAGCACAGGCGGCGCCCAACTTACGATGGTTCAACTTACAATAGTTTGACTTGTGATTTTTCAACTTTACAATAGTGCAAAAGCTATATGCATACAGTAGAAACTGTACTTAGAATTTTTAATTTTGATCTTTCTCCGGACTAGCAACATGCAGTACAAACACTCTCTCACAGCCGCGGCTCCCAGTCAGCCAAGGCATAATGAGGGTAAATAACCGATGCTGTACTCTACAGTGTGCTGTATTCAACAAATTACATGGCATATTCAACATTTTATTATAAAATAGGTCTTGTGTTAGATGATTTTTGTCCAACTGTGGGCTAATGTAAGTGTTCTGAGCATTTCTAAGGCAGGCTAGGCTAAGCTATGACGTTTGGTAGATTACATGTATTAAATGCATTTGCAACTTAATGTTATTTTCAATTTACAATGGGTTTATTGAGACACAATCCCATCATAAGTTGAGGAGCATCTATATTTTAGTCTTTATCCTAAGAGCAACTGGAATCCATTAACGAGTGTCTACAGGGAGGAGCATGATTAGATCTCTGCATTCGAGAACACTACCCTGGCTTCTACGTGACGAATACAAGAACCAGACAGTAAGCTACTGCAATAGCCCAGGGGAATGATGACGATGTCTTGGACTAGGCTGGTAGCAGGAGAGATAAAAAGAAGTGGACAGATCGGAGAGAGAGTTCAGGGGTAAGAGTTCTCCCACTGGATTCCTGGAGTGGAGAGAGGGAAGTTTCAAGGACGATTCCTCTACTCCTGGCATGAAGATTTAGGTGAGGAGTGGTGCCGTTTTCTGAGTTAGGCAGCTCTGGAAGTGGACCAGTTTGGGGGACTACCAGCTACTGGGCCTTGTATATAACCTGCATTTCCCTGTTTCTACCACTCTACGTGCTATTCCCTTTACCGGAAACAGCCACTCTTCCCACCTCCATCTCCACCTGTCAAAATTCTCCCCATTCTGTAAAACTCAACTCTAGATGTTTCACCATGAAGCATTCTGAAATCCTGCCCATCCAAACGTATCCCACCCTCTTCTAAGCTTTCATAACTCCGTTCGTACCATTATTAGCAACACCATCTTCCACCTTACATAAGAATTACAAAGATAGCTGTTTCCTTCCTGAATCCTCCACAGAATTAAGGGAACATAGCAGGTATTTAATACATCTGTGTTGGTTTAAAATGAGAAAGCCAATGTGTTCATGTATTCACCCATTCAATCAAATCTTCCTTGGTGAGTGGTCAGGTGCCTGTTGAACAGTTCTCAAACCTGATCACATCAGAATCACCTGTGACGTATTTAAACACATTGCAACTTGGTAATACATTAGAATCAACCAGGAACCACAGCTTAGACCTACTAAATTAGTGTCTCTGGAGGTGGGGCCCAAGTGATGATATTTAAAAAAAATTTTCCCAGGTGTTTCAAATGTGCAGCCACGACTGAGAGCTACAGCTATTGAACCCAAAAGCCTAGAGCTGGTGCTGATGTCTTTAAAAAGTTGCACAGGTGTCTCTGAAGTACATTCTAATGTTGAAGGAGTCTTACGCAGAGAGATTACATTCCAGAGGAAGTTGAAAAGATAACATTTCTGCAGTTGGTAATGGATAATTATTGAATGTTTGTAAAGAAGGGAGTTTATCAAATGGATTAAACTGAAAAGAAGGAACAGTAGACCATTCAATAAATTCATGAACAAAAGCACCACTACCATAAAACGGTGACCTCAGAGAAAGCATGCACCCATAAAGCATTTGCTTCTTGATTTGGTCAACAAATATGTATGGCGTTACCAACTCTGTATTGGGCACTGAGAACACAGCACTATACGAGATGAAGTCCCTGCCCTCAAGGTGCTACTATTCGAGCGCAGGAAATAGGTAAATACATAAGACATGATTTCAGATGGTGATAAATGTTCTCAGCAACAATAAAGCATGGTAAAAAGACAGAGAAAGGGCCACCCTGAGATGGCTGTTGAACAGAGGCCCAGCTGGAAGATTATACACACACATAACCATAAGATGAGAGTCTAAGGAAGGAAGAGGAACTCAGGTGAAAGGGGGCAGAAGGAACGAAAGAAGAGGGTAGATTCAAAACAATAACACAAAAAACATGGCAGGCAATGCACAAAACATTGCATGTATTATCTCAGGTAAATATCAAAACAATCTCATAAGGAAGCTACTATTATAATCCCCATCTTACAGACGAGGAAACTTGAGACTCCTTGTATGATTGCCCAATATCATGCATAGCTACATGACGAAGCCAGGCCTCAAATCCTAGTTTGATTAACTCAAAAGCTAAAGCTCTTAACCCAGGTGTATCTAAGCCTGGGTGCTTCAAAGGTGAGGAGGGCTCAAATCGAAATGATTAGGTGACTGATACCAGGGGTCACAGAGGCAGCAACAGAACCTCCCTGTACAACACAGCGTGAGAGAGCAGCAAGAGACGTGGTCCAGCAAGGCCCCAACTCCTGGGAATTAGAGTCTAACCACTCAGTTTACTGAGGGAGCAAAGGAAAGCTCTCCATCCCTGATGAGATCTCTTTTCATCCGTGCCTTTACTAGAAAATATAATTCAAACTACCCCCCTGTCATCTCAATCCCCCCCTCAAAGTCTTCTTGAAATAAACTCTTAACCTAGGAACTATATGTGCAGGATAAAGGCTTCCACCCACAGTTCCGTGGCCAAGCAGGAAAAGGCTCGGAGCAGAGAATGAGTCAGAGTTTAAACGACCCTAATGAAAGCTGACAGGTGGCGGAAGAATGAAGGCGAGCAGGAGAAGCCAAGGAGGTTCATCACATCGGAACGTGACAACTGAAACTCAGACCTGAACAGATTCCAACAGGAACATAACTTTAAACAGAAAATCAGGCAAAATGCCATGTTTCCAGGGACAGGGAGCCCTTCCTTCACCTTCCATCGATATAAATAGATGTAGCACAAAGCCCTGGGACTCAGTGGGGTAAAGGGCCAGCTACACCCCAGTGGAACTCAGTTCCACCACATAGTAACATCACTGGATGTCATGCTGACCGTGCTCGTCACCGGCCTGACCTAGCTGACTTGGCACACGCGTCAATGGTGAAAAAGAACAACCTCCCCACCTTTACCAGTCAAGGATAGACGAGTGGTTCCTTGCTAGAACCTCTGTACCCACCGGGATTCTTTGGTTGCAGTAACAGAATGGAGCATGGGCTAAGATGATTATAATGATTAAGAGAGCAGCTACCTCTGCCTAACTGCAAATCCTAGCTGTGTTACTCACTACTCCTGTGACCTAGCAAATCTTTTACTATCTCTGAGCCTCAGTTTCTTCATCTGTAAAACAGGAATGAGAAAAATCCAAATGACACTGAGAATGCCACTTTTTACCAATCACATTTGCAAAAAGTCAAAAAGTCTGATAAAACACTGCACGGGGGAAGATGTGGGGAAACTGGCACTATGCTACATAAACTCTATACATATACATAGTATATACACATGTATATAAACACACATGTACACATGCATATAAGCTCTGCTGCAAACTCTGTGGAAGGCAATTCGACCGTCTCTCTTAAAAATACACTTATCCTTTGATCCAACAATTTTACTCCTAGGTACTAATTAACACAAATCTCACACGTGAAAAATGTTATGTAGCAGGATATTCATTACAACATTATTTGTAAAAGCAGAAGACTAAAGATAGTAGGAGTCTGGGTAAATAAGTTATGAAACCCATACAATGAAAAGCTATGCAGTATTTTAAAATAATGTACAAATATGGAAGGATCCCTAAGATACAGTGTTATTCATGTTAAAACCTATATAAATGTTTGTAACTATAAAGAATATCTACAGTAGAGACCTCGTCTCTACTATAAACAGAAAGAAATTAATTGGCCAATTAAGAATATATAGGAAAAATTAGCCGGGCATGGTGGCGCATGCCTGTAGTCCCAGCTACTTGGGAGGCTGAGGCAGAAGGATTGCTTGAGCCCAAGAGTTTGAGGTTGCTGTGAGTTAGGCTGACGCCAAGGCACTCACTCTAGCCTAGGCAATAGAGTGAGACTCTGTCTCCAAAAAAAAAAAGAGTATCTCTATAAAGGTATTTCAAAAACTGGGAATAGTATTAGCCTCTGGGGAAGGGAAATGGGTGGTTGGGGGCGTGAGTGGGAAAAAAGACACTTGTCACTGTATATGCTTTTATACCTTGTGGGTCCCGCACCACGTGCCCACGAATGCAAACAGTGCTGAGAGAGCTTATCTGAAGGCCAACCTCAGGCCGCACGCTCCTGGAGTAGCCAGACTAAGACGAAGCATCTCATCCTATAGCCAGGAAGGAAGTGGTTCAACACGGCAACGCCAGGATGCTGTTAGAGGAGGAGGAATGGGTCCTGACTGGGCCAAAGTCACCATCCATCTCAACATCAAACAGCCTAATTTTGATAATCCACATCAAAACACTGTAGAGAAAAATCTCCAGAGAAACATTCAGTTTGTCATATTTTGCTACTAGCATACGGTTGAAAGTTGGTAAGAGCATCAGAGAAGACACAGCCACTGGGGTATTTGGGAAAGGGTAGAAAATATTGAACTGGGAACTGAGAAATCTGGGTTCTGTACCCACCATTATCTGGCTCTGTGCTCCCAGACAAGCCTCTACAACCTTCTGAGCCCTTCCTTTGCAAGAAGGAAGAGAATGGGATAATCATCTCTCCAGTCCCTTCCAACACTGACGTTCCAGGATTCCGAGGCAGCTGGACCTCAGCTCATCAGAGCCTGGCAGCTGGGTACCATCAGAGTAGTACCCGATAAACAAAGAGCATAGGATAAACATCCCAGTCCTTGAAAGAAATTAAGTGATGCCAATATGACTACACCTAAGTTAACTGTTTCTCTGGTAGTATGAGAAATAATGAGATATCAAAGAAGAAAGCATTCTAAAAAGCCTGAAGCCCATTTGTTCTCCAGGGAAATGCCCTGGAAGTCCTCTGGCACGACTCTCACAAGGTTCTCTGGTAAAATGAAACAGTAGCCCCGTAATATGACTTCTCCATCCCACCAATGTGTAAGGAGAATTACCCCCCAAGACCTTAGATTCCTAAGTAGAATCAAAGTAAAGGCAATCTTGCAGAAGCCTAAGTCTGAAGAACAAATTAACAGCGTTATTAATCACTCAAGAATTAACATCTTGTGCCTTAGAAGTAATAAAACCAATCATTGGAAAACAAAAGCAATGCAAAGAGGGGAAAAAAGTGAGTCTAGCAGAAATCTATAAGCAAAGGTGGGAGAGACCAGAATGAACAACTACCATTCACATTCCGAACATTTACTCAGTCTTCCCATTGGTATGACTGACATGCCAAAGTGCAAGGGCAAATACAGACAGCACGGAGTGCACAATCACCAATGCGGGGCTATTATTAATAGCCAAAGAATGGGGAGATATGTGTCGGAAAGAAACCACTCCAGATCGGCAGTGGAAATGACAGATTACCCCACCTGCTATCCTGAACCAAACCGAATAACTCATGAATGACACCTTGGCTGTAGTTCAAAATACTTTTATGCAAGTGATAGTGATAAGACTATCACCTAGACAAGAGGCAGTGGAGACGTCATTTCCTCCAAGCCACAATTCCAATAGCAAAAAATAAAATGAAATACACCTAAGGTTCCTAAACACAAAGGAGAATCATCAGTGGTTCACACGTGGGAAGACCTGCCTCTGACCAGTCCAAAATTATTAAGCTGGAGTTCAAATTATGAGAGAAAAAAAAAAAGTGTTGGCAGGAAAAATACCTAAGCTCATTTGTAATTCTCCTTCTGAAGATGTACAAAGTTGCTTGTTTACTGTATTCATGAAGATAGGTCTTGAAATTAATGCAACTAATAGCATTTGACTTGTTTCTCAAGTACAACTTTTGCAAATGCAAGATAATAAAACAGTTAAACAGTTTTCATTTTAGTTTTAGCTGTACAAATTTAGCACTTTGCTTGCCATGACTTTGATAGGAAGCTAGTCATTAAGGGGTCAAAGCACTGTCCCTTAAAAAAGAAATGCATTAGAAAAAAAAAGGTCCTTGCTAGTCTTCCTAATCTCATCTTTCACTGCTGGACTCACAGAAACACCAAACTCCATCCGGCCTGATTAAGTTTGTGAGCAAACCTGTGTTTTCCCACTATGGTGTCTCTGCTTCTGCCACCTTTGGATACCCTCCACCCATCTCCAACTATCAAAGTCCTTTCTATTCCCAAAGGCCAATGTCAGAATCTGCTCTTCTCCTCTGACTTTCTTCTCTGAATTGCTTACTGCCTGCTGCCTTATCAACCTGGGAGACATAATGCCCAGCTCTTTGTGTAACTTCACATGTATCTGCAGAGCGAAGCAGATGTGTGATTAAATGACTGGGGTGGAGAAAGAACATTTCACTTCAGATGCGACTATATTAAAATAGATTTCAAATATAATTTTTGTCTGGTTTTTAAAGTTACCATTCATAAAAATATCTTAGTTGTGTGGAATAATAAAAACAGAAATGCAAAGCAGAAGGATTCCGAATTTTCAGATTTAAAAGATGAAAACTAAGGTTCTTAGCATATTGCCCGTTTTATGAGAATATTCTACTCAACTTCTGAGTTTTTCAGATGGCTTAATAAAAAGATCAAGTTCTTTCAGAGCTTATATTTGCACCCAAAAATGTAATACAGGCTATTCTGATCTAGACAGAAAACAACACTGCTTAATTAGCTGAATTAATAAAGCCAGATTCTTTCTCCCATTAAAGGAAAAAAAAAATTAAAAGACAGACCCTGAGAACCCCAGCAGGCCACCTTTGCTACTTATGCCAAGCTACGTGGACACCACGTGCATTTAAACTCTGTCTGGGACAAAAGGGCACTCCACAACAACCAGCCGGGAGACCTGATCACCAGCCGCAAACACACTGATTTCTCTGCTTCTTCCTCTACAAAGTAGTGGGGTTGGAATAAAAATCTTCAGCTGCCAGTGGAGTGCATATCAAAATCCTTTATAAGGCTTCGATACTCTGACTTCACCTAAGGAGCAACGTCTGCTTCAAACAGCAATAGTAGTTCCGGTGCTTATAAAATTATGACCAAACTTTTTCCTTTGTTCTAGCAAAAGACTTCCTGTGAGAAAGCAGTAATCCTTTAAAGCTTTCCAGTGCAAAGGTCCCTCCTGGTTTATATTCCCTCATTTCTGTCCCCCAAAGGAAAAGCTCAATCACATCACAAGGCATTTCTTGGTTCCAAGCTGTACTGGGTCTCAAGGACTCCTGGTGAGGAAAGAAAACTGGTCATTTGAACATCCTTTCCTGGGAGCTGTCTGAAGTGGAGACAGGCAGCAAGGATGAATATTAATATGCCTTCCATCATCAAAAGCTGTTGCATACCCAAAGGATGATAAATATTTTAATCAGTTTGCAGCTTGTCTAGCGGAAGTCAGTTTATTCCTCAGGGACTTCCCTAGTTCTGTGCCCAAAACCTGTCCAGGACATGCCGCTTTCTCTATATAATTTTGAAAATTAGTAACAGCAAACTCCAAGCTTTGTTGGGGAAGTCATTTAATTTCATGACAATTTCTTAAACTTTTCAAGAATAGCAAAATTTAAAATATGAAGGATGACAAAAAATGAGACAAAACACTAGGATTCTAAGTTTTAGCAACATTGCTACTCTGGGAAACTAATAACCTACTTACTCCTCTCATTAAAAAATAAAAGAAGATTTTCCATATTTGCATAAGTTGTTTGCCAGTGATTGCTCAATCTTTTTAGCTAGAAATGCCAAAGGCATAAAACAGGACATTCCTCTGTGCCCTCCATGTTATTACTTTTTTTTTTTAAAAAAAAAAGAAGTTAAAGATGTTTTGAGGGTATTGTTCTGAGGGCTATGTTTGTTTAAGAATAAAACTAACCCAAAAATATTCCTGTTAAGCAGAAGGTAATATTTTAGGAAAAAGCAGAGAGTTAAAAAGAATTTATTAAAGGCCACGTTGATGAACACAAGTGGGAAGAAAAGGCAGGACTAGAACACTGACCTCACATCAACGCCTTCCTTTAACAAACAAACATGTGTTGAGTACCTACTGTGTACCAGTGCTGTTCTAGGATCTGGAGAAATAATAGCGACTAAAACAGACCAAGTCCCTGCTGCCATCAGTGGGGATTATATTAGGCAGAAGCAGACCATATACAAATACATAAGGGAAGTGCCGGTGGAGGAGAGTGCTCGGAGCACAGCAGAGCAGGACAGAGCAATTCTCTCCAAGGAAGTGACATGAGCAGAGACTTGAACGAAGTGAGAGAGTGAGTCATGCAAATAGCAGAGGGAAGAATTTTCCAGACAGAGGCAATCAGCAGATGGAAAGACCCAGGGCAGGAGTGAGCTGGGGATGCTCTAAACACAGTAATGCAGCTAGTGGACGAGGGGAAGGCAGGGAGAAATGAAGGGGGTCGGGGTGTGGACTGATCCTGCAGGGCATGGAGTCATTGCAAGAAAGGTGGATTTCTGAACATGACAGTAGGTTTGGACCAGGGAAGTAAAATGACCCGAACTGTATTTTTGTTTGTTTGCTTGTTTTGAGATAGGGTCTCACTCTGTTGTCAGAGCTAGAGTGCAGTGGCATCATCATGTCTCAAAGCAACCTCAAGTGATCCTCCCAAGTAGCTAGGACAATAGGCACATGCCACCATGCCAAGCTAATTTTTAAAAGATTTTTTTGTAGATGCAAGGTCTCACTGTTGCCCAGGCTGGTCTCAAACTCCTGGCTTCAAGCAATCCTCCCACCTCAGCCTCCCAAAGTACTAGGATCACAGGTGTGAGCCACCAGGCCCAGCCTGACCTGTATTTTAAAGAAACACTGACAGGGGCAGACATAGGGTGGTAGAAGCAGGAAGGCTGGTTAAGAGGCTATTTCCACAAATGAGGGTGGTTTTTACCAATGTGGTAGCACAGGAAGTGGTGAAGGGTAGTCAGATCATGAGTATATTTTGAAAGGAGAGTGAACTCAATTTGCTGATAAATCAAGAGGACTCCAAGATATTAGGCTGAGCAACTAGATAGTTCGAATTATTAAACTGTGAAATACTGGGGGAAAGACTGGGGGATTATATGAATCAAGAGTTCGGTTTTAGATATGTTAAACTTGAGATACTTATCACTGGATGGCTGAATACTACCCACCTTTTTCAATCAATGTTCAGGTGCCCCAGGATATAAGACTTCAGTATCAAGAAAATATTAATTTATTACACCCATTGACATATACCACCATTTTCATCCTTTAAAAAAATTCACTGTTGACTGCATTAAAAGTTTGTGTCATTAAATAAAATATAAAACCTCTTAATCCACCAACATCTGTTAAAGAACATCTGATGCATAATTCTGAGTATGTCATAATTTCTCATTTAAATTAATAATATTTGAGTAAGAGGGCTATATATTATCAAGCTACTACCAGCTCCAAGTCTTTATAACCAAAGCAGACATATCTAAAACACTGAAACTTAATTTTGAATATTGCCCTAATAGTCCAGATTTTTACTTGGAGGCTAACTTTGTCAATCAATCAAAAATGAGTAGGAGATTATCTGTCTGAGATTTTTATACACATCAAGGAAAAATTTACAACTGAGACTGTCACAGGTGGTTCCAGATGGCTGAGATCATGTAAAGAAAATGCAAAAAAAAACCCCCAAAAAAAAAAACAAAGAAAGAAAAACAAAAGAAGTCAATCACGGTTTACTTGTTAGGGAAAAGATATTAAAAATATCACCTATAAATGATTGCAGAGATACTTTGAGGAATACAGGAAAAAAAACGATATATCACAGTTTCCTTTGGTTAAAAAAATGTCATTGTTTTGCAGATGTCAATGCGGAGAGGGCAGGATGGTGGTCATGTTACCCGTAAGGCATGGAGGGGCCGATTTAATGGGCTCCCAGAGCATTTTGGTAAGGCGGGTTTTGGCACTGGGAGCACATTTCTCCACAGAGACATTTTTATAAAATGTAGAAAGATTCCCAGCCCAGCCTCCCAAAGCATTTAAACCACAGTGGATAGAAACATTACAAGAGTAGCACTGCATTCCAAATTGTTGCGAGTCCCTTTAGCTCCTGGATTGAACCCCAGGTCTAAAGGAAGGGAAATGGGGAAAGAGAAGGGATCCTGTCACTATGGGAGACTCAGTCCAATGATCTTTAAGTAAGGGCTCCTAAGGTGAGGACTGTTCACATTTCCTTCTAAAATCACTACTGGTGATGCCTTGCATATATGTGTATTTTAAATGTTACCAACTCAGTTGTAGAGACCATTCATTAACCAACTTAGGAAAAAAAGGTCCTAACATCTTGATAATATTCCAAATAAGTGGCATAACATCCTTTGGAAATCTTGCTTCTCTTTCAAAACTGCAGGTGTGTGATTTTTTTTTTTTAATACTCTTCATTCTTCTAGACTGAGATTCTTCTAGGATATTTCAAAGGCATTTATAATAAGGTAAATGACAGACTAGAGCTGAATTTAATCCTTCCCACCCCACATACCCCCTACAAAAAAAAAAAAAAAGCTAGAGGAAATAAGGTACACATTTGTTTTATGTTACATCTTTTCCAGGAAAAATGGAAATTCCTGACACCCCAATCTGGCATCAGGGTTTCTGAATTCACATGTGAAATGCTATGATGGTCTGCTAGTCAGAGCAATCTAAAATAAATTCCAGCAGCTAAGGCTAAAATAGCACCCCCGGGAAAAGCAGCAGGGTCTTCACATTTCTACCTCAATTTGAATTTCAGTGTAGTGAATATTATTTAAAACAACAGAATTCATCTATTTTTTTTCTTTAGCTACAGAATGTATGAAATGTGTGTGTGCACACACGCACATATTAATTGAATATTGGCAAAATGTAGCCAAATCCTCTGAAACCAAAACTAAAATAGAAACCTTGACTGTTTATTCCAGTTTTTCTCTCCACATACAAGTAACAGTTAAGAGAGATGGCCAGGCCTTCACTTGGAATTTCTTAGCTCCTGTCACTTTGTCTCACCGTCTTTGGCTTTTTCAGTCTTGTTCCTATTGTGTGCAGAGCAGAGGCACCGAGAAAGCTCCTCCTAACATTCCTGGGATGTACCAGGCACAGCTTGGTACTGATGCAGCTCAACTCACACAGCACACGCAAGGGTTAAAAACAGAAAGTCCTACCCACTGGTTTGCTCTGATGTTCTTGGAGATATTGTCACTGGATGTATCCTCAGTAGAATTCTATTCAACACCTCTGTCTTTAAGTACAAAGCTGTAGGCTGTAGCAGCTTTAAGAAACATAAGTATCCCTTTTTTCTGCTGCACAGTATCTGTGTGTGAAATTCTCTAAAGGGGTTTAAGTATTTACCCTGAACACTATCAGACGGTTTCTAAAATTTTCCTTATCCAGTTGCAAAAACACTTCAAAGAGAATCATAAACACAGTCCTTTGTGCTTTTGATGCACATTCTGTTTTGGAGGCTTAACCCTGAATTCTCTTGGAGTTGTGCATTTTTCTCCCCAAAAGGACAGGATACACAACAATTTTTCTTTTTAATTCATTACTAAATGTGTAGCAACTAAGGGGAAAAAATGGAAAATTCTGAGAGAGATTCAGAAGACAATCAAAGGTGGAATCAAAACTTTTTTGGAATTCATTGCTAAATTCCATATTAAATTTCCTCCCAGACAATTTGCTTTTAAAGAACAATACAGCTGTGGGGAGTTGGAGGGGAGGGGTAGGTAGGGAGGAGAATGGAAAGTACCAACCCTCCATGAACGTGTTTATGATAATCAAAACTGTGACACAGAGATTTTAAGCTGCTATGGCTAAAACTGACTTTTTCTTTTTTCCAATTTTTCAAAGATAAACATAAAGCTTCCAAAACTCAGTGTCCATGTACCTGTTCCAGAATTTGAATTATCGGGTGCTGGTGACCATTTACCTGCCTCTAATCTGTGCTTATCTTTGAGCCACTCAGCACTGTCCCAGTCCACAAAAAAAAAAAAAAGAGAGAATTTAAACTTAAATTTGAAACTACTAGACATCTCACACCAGATCCTAAATTACTATAATATACTCTGCTCCTAAATCACGATGCTAACCTTGAAAAATCAGAGACAGATATTAGCTGATGTAACTTAGCGTTTCACCATTAATATGAACAAAAAATTAACATTCCTATTTATATCATTTTCTTCCTCACATCCCCAAAAATCTTTAATCCTAGAAGAAACTTTAAAATGAAATCTGCTAATTGAACTACAATACAATAGCAAACACTAGTCTATTCAGTGTTTATTTCAGCAAACGAGAAAGCAGCCTTGTTCCTGGATGCAGTTATAAAGAATTTAATCTAAAGCACTGTGATGATAGCTTCACTAATCTCCCCAAATACAAACAAACTGCTCCTCAGCTCAATCACTGTGTAACCTACACGAAGGAGGACACAGCACACAGCAATAGGCGGGCTCCCGGCGTGATTTACACAGAGGACTCCAACGGGCCAAAATAACAGGGAAACTGTATGACTCATCTTGAAAGTAAACTATTATAACTAACTTGTCAGGGACAACCTTCACATTCTTAAGTACATTTCTCTCTTAAAACTTTAACAACAAGAAACTGGTTACATTATTAAATAAAACACCTACTCATTTTCCACATCTCTCTGCTCTCTTGTGCCAAATTTTAACATAAATGGGTAGAATTAAATGTAGCCTATAGGCTACATTTAGCTTACCTAACTTAATTACATGTTGTGTTTTACACTGTTTCAAACGGATACATTAAAATAATCCAGTCTTGGCTCCTGGAACCCACTAAAGTCAATAAAGGTTATTAAGGCCAACTGCCATATAAACCCATTGCTGTGCTGGCCAGAAGAAATTGTCAGAACAGGAAATGCAATTCAAAACATTCAAAACGATCAGGATCCACTTTCTCTTCTAAAAGAAAAACCAACAACAAAAAAAGCATCAAGAAATTTCTCTCTAGCATATAAATCATCAGTACTTTTGAAAATGTTTACTTTGGAAACTGTTCTAGAATATTTCCATTGGATTATACCAAATTGACCTTCCTTTTTTTTTAAGGTCAAAAGGAAATGAATAAATGTCATCAATTTAGAGGATTTCACACCTAGCATTCTTTTCTGTATCATTGTGAATTTGATAGTGTTAAAACATTTTTATAGGTAAAATAAATGTCAGTTTTGCAAAGAGCGATACCAGACCCTGAGAGACAAATGGCCTATCCATTGAATCTCCGGCTACAGCAAGACTTCCTCACCTCACAGGAGATTTCAGCTTTTCATATTTCTCTTTACCCAGAAAGCAAAGCTTGTACAGCTTCTTTCAAATGGTAACTCTCTCTTATCCTGAAGAGTCTCCTCATAATACAATAATCTTGGATGCGGGGTGTGGGGGGTAGCAGGTTGGTTAAAAAAAAAAAAAAGAAAAGAAAACACAAATATTTGAATAGTGTTATAGTGTTATAATACCTTCTTGAATAGGGAGCAAAGGGGAGGAGAAAGGCTGGCCTAAATTCCTGGATTATAAGAAAGGGTTATGTTGCTTTGGGGTTAGTGGCTCATAAATTCATGAGGCAATATTCAGGGAAAATGTGATATTTTATCAGAATGTCATTCAAATATAAGGTTTAACATTTACATCACAAGAGCACGCACA
The DNA here is from genome assembly GCA_963574885.1 of Lepilemur ruficaudatus. Classification (NCBI taxonomy): domain Eukaryota; kingdom Metazoa; phylum Chordata; class Mammalia; order Primates; family Lepilemuridae; genus Lepilemur; species Lepilemur ruficaudatus. The sequence goes on from CAUYRT010014648.1 coordinate 125,763, forward strand.
GGGTAAAACTATCCTCCGGGAGAGAAATGGCAAGAATAAACAGTGTGATAAAAACGGCGCTTGCTGAAAGTAGAGGATGGGGGAATTTTAGAGACAGCTGACTAAACTTTTTGAAATATGTGACTGGTTATGACATGTGAGGCAATTACCATTAATGGAGGAAAAGTGATTTCAAAGCTCATTTTCCATTCTTCTAGATCCTTCCTGAGACTACACCTTCCAACCACAAAGTGAAAAAAGGAACACAGAGAGAATCTCAGCCTAAGTCTCTTCTCTCGTACAAGGGCCGTCAAAGGTTGCTTTACTCATAAGCAAAAGGGGAAAAGTAATGCATGTACTGCCTGAGGTTTTGCATTTTATTTTCTCAGCAAAAGAGATCAATGTTAGGTTGCAGAACAGACAAAAAGCATGGATTAAAGAAATCTCTCCACAACACACACACATGATTTTATAATTCAAAAGAAAAAAAGCGTAAAGATAAAGAAGAATCATTTGTCTAAAATGATAATAGTTTTGAGTAATATATTCCCTGGGAGCAAAAGAGAATGCATTCAGAAATGCCATTTAGATTAGTCTAATTCTATAGAATCCAAATGTGCACCAAATACTGCAGTTTTTATGTTAAATTGCTGTTGAATTTGTTAACCCACAACTGATTTCCTCTGTTATGGAATCTTGGAGATTACAGCTAACTTGAAGCAACAGGGATAATTCTTGACAGTTAATGGTGCATTTCTATGCATTTTCCTGAAAGGCTGGCCTAGCATCTTGGGCCCTCAAACCAGTAGCTCAACATTGCCCCCTACTGCTTGCAACTTAAAAAAATATGCAGTGGGCTGGTATGAACTAGGAATCTAACCCGCCAGTGCCAATTCCACCCTGAGCACACAAATACCAGCTGGCACTGCACTACCAGAGCCACAGAAGTGTAGACCCTGCCAATGATTATTTTCTTCTGTCTCTTCCAATAGCAAAAACAAATCTTAATGAATTTGTTAAAAGTCATTTTAAAAGGCTTGAAGCAATGCTTAAATTTAATTTAGAAGGACCATGCCTATTATCTTGGCCCAAACCTTCACTCTGCTGATGATGATCACACTGAGGCCTGCCGAGGACAGACACGAAGGTCACTGATTTCCCTCAGAACACTTGGGAATGCCACACCAACTGCAAGGAAACTAGCTCTGGAAAATTCACAGGGTTGCTCTTCTTTTTAGCATTTTTTTATATGAAAGCTATAAAACAAATAGAAGATATTCACTGTAACTCATGTGCCACCGCCACCAATTAAAAAAAATATGTATAACTAAATCTTTTAAATGAATTCACAATGAATATCACTGGTAAGCTCACAGCACCAAAGATTTTACTTAAAAAAAATCTCTTGAATGAAAACAATAAAATATTTTTTTACAGAATCAGTAAGAGTTCCTTTCTTACTTGTTCTCTAACTTTAATTCAGAGTTGTCAAATTACAATTGCAAAGTCAAGCTGATGTCTTACAGTCAAGGCTGATCAAGTAAAGAGATTCTAACTCTCTGTAAATGGACAAAATCAGAATTACACAGTAGCAGAAAAAAGCTTCCCTGAAACTGAAGCTGCCTCTATCTATATACATCCCATAAAAGTGGAGAATACTCAACACAGGTTTAGTTTAGACATAAAACTAAGGAGATTTATGCACAGAATTTTCACTACTTCCAATTCAGCTTTACAATGCTCAGTTGTGCATTGACTCAGGTCTTCAGAGAAATCAATTTTTGTGATACTATTAATATACTAACAGAAAGATCATAACATTCCTTCCTTAGACATATATCCACGAAAAAGCATGGTTTAAAGATTTGAGGAGATGTCTAGAAAGCAAAGACTTTTGGATTCTGACCCAGACTTTTAAACTGGGGCCTTCAGGGTCGTGACTTGATATATTTTTTATTCATTATTATAAAATAGGGATAAGGGTTGATACTCTGTTAAGTATTCTTATAAAACAATAATAAGAAGGTAGAAGAAAACTTTTGGAGGTGATGGATAGATTTATGGCACAGATTGAGGTGAGGGTTTCCTCAGTACATATTTACCACCAAACTCAAGTGGAGGTTGATTATGTACAGCATTTTGTATGTCAATCATACCCCAATAAAGTGGCTTAAAAAAATAAAATAGGGATTAGCAATAGCTATCCATTTTTGCAGATTAGTTCATTGTTTCCTGCACGTTTCACATTCTGTGCAGTGGTACTATCTCCACAGTTTAGCAGGCTTTTGTCACTTTTCCACTACATTCTAGATTTGACTGTTTGGAGGCAGCACAGTGAGGTGGTGAAAGGCAAGGACCCTAGAGCCCACCTTCCTGAGTTCAAATCCCAACTCCCCAACACATTGGCTGTGTGACATTGAGGAAGCTGCAAAAACCCTTTGTGCTTCTGTCTCCTCATTTGTAAAATGGGGAAAATATTATAACTACGTTATGGGGTTGTCATAAAAGCTAAAGAAAGTATATGGAGACACTTAGAATAGTGTCTGATACTTAATAAGCATCATGTCAGTGTTTGCTATTATTACTATTATTTAAATCGACTCAATTCAGTATCTCCATGTGGCTTCAGCTTGCCTTCCAGCTACATTTCCTACCACATCCTCTGCATTCCTGCTCTATTCATACCTTCTTTCCTCTGTTCTTGTTTTTACAGTTTCTGGAGCCTAATGTTCCTCCTGAAATGCCTCATCCCATCACATTCCTCCCCATCCAAGGTCCCCCAACGCCACATCTGCCATTTTGCCACAGTCCCAGCTCCACTGGTCTAAATTTAACATTCCCTCCTCTGGACTGTGCTTTTTTTAAAAAAAAAAAAAAACCTCTATTACAGGATTTCATTTTAGCTACAATAATACCTGGTGATATTCGTGTCCCTCCCCTTGTGAAACTGATCATGGTGGTTGAGAGCACACGCTCTGGAGTTAGATAGTCTGCATTTCAATCTTGCTCTTCTACTTACCTGGGTGACCTTGGGGGAGGCACTTAATTTCTCTGCCCCTCTGTTTTCACAGCCATAAATTCAGGCCCGTAACAGTTTCAACACCTCCAGCATTGTTGTAAGAATTTAAAAAGTTAATACTGGGAAACCATTTAGAATAGCACCTGGAGCATACAAAAATGCAGATGAATTTTAGATATTATTGTTGGATTGTTCTCCTTTCATGGCCACTTCCCAGCACATGTCTAGTGCACTGCCTTACATGTAGAGAACACTCAATACATGTTTATTGAACTAAGGTTGTACGGACAAAATCCTGGCTATTGCCATTACCTTACCTTACCAAGAACAACCTAACTCAATAACTAGGAATAATTAAATATACATTTGCCTATGCAAATTAGGCAGCGGAGGATTAGTGTACAGCAGAGCATCCCATAAAATACGGCCCCAGACCTCATGTACTTACCACGCCTTCCATCTTCTTCCATAGTTCCTCCAGTTGAGTCATGGGTTGACACCACCAATCAGTGCACTTTTTGTATCGATTGCCTTGAAACCAAAACTGCCTCAGCCACTCAAACTCGACCTGTGAACCATAAAGGAAAGGTGGTGATTATAATGCCCTTGCAATGGATAAGCAAAGACAATAACTTCATCACTCAATTATCTTCCTGTAACTTAACAGCCATAGAAGAAGAAAGGAGAGAAAAGCTCAGCCTAGCCAGTTCCCAGTATTAATTTGGTATCTCCAGGGCATTTCTGCAAATTCCAGAAAAGACTAATCTTAAAGCTGAGGTCTTTTTAGAAAGACAACCCAGTTCAGGCTGGAGAAGGGTTCTCAATCATATGTATCAGTCAGATGTGAGGAAACTGTAAGTTGATCAATAATAAATATCCAGATCCTATATTATACAGCAGCCTGTATTACATGATGGGAAAGATACAACTGAACAAAATCAATTGATCCTTCCCGTTCCCCTGCCCTCCCTTCAGGCCAGAGTCACGGTGGAACCAGCCTCATCTCCTCCCTACATATCACGCCACGGTGAATGCTTTGTCCGAGATGTCAGCTTAAACTTCACCATCATTCTCCCCAACTTCATCTGTGAATTCCATCTATCCCATCAAGCTTTCTTGTGGAAACTGACAAGCTGATTTTAAAATTTATATAGGAATTCAAGGTGCCTAGGATGTGGAGAAAAATATAAATGGGGAGAAACAGGGCAGGAATCCTCACACTGTTTTCTAAACTTAACATAGTCACCAAAACTGGGGAGTGGGAGAGGACAGGGGGGTCTGTCAATGAGATCTCACATTTGTGTTCCATTTCTTTTGGAGGAAGGAGTAAGCACCATTAGCTGGAGGAATGAATGCTCTTTAAAAAAAATAATAATCAAACAAAATATGTTTTATTGTCTTTATTAAAGATTGGTATTAAAAGAAAAACACATATTAGGAGATATCAATTGTAAGCTTCTAGTTTTAAAATAAAAAAGAATTTATCCAGGGGCCAGGAGGAGCTGGTGATAATCTTAGCTCATATAACCAAACAATATAAAATTAATTATGGAGGTATACGTTAAACCTACAAAACCATTCAGATTGTCACTTGTCAACTCAGTCAAGGCAAATTACAATAGACAAAAAAAAAAAAAGGTTAGCAAAAATACTAGCACAAGCTGCAAAACGCTTGGGACCAGAAGTGTCTTGGATTTTGGAATATTTGTATTATGTACTTATTGACTGAGCATCCCAAATCTGAAAATCTGAAATCTAAAATGCTCCAATGAACATTTCTGCTCAAAAAGTTTTGAATTTTGGAGCGTATTGAATTTCAGATTTTGGGATCAGGAATTCTCAACCTGTAATTTATTTTCCTTCCTATTACTCTATTATAATAAACTTCTATCGTTTGCTGCCTTGGCATTATTCCTTCTATTCTAGCAAAACCCTGCTGATCACTTGGTAACCCATCCCTTCCCCAATCTCAGTCCATGTGCTCTGGACAGAGCTCCAGCTCCAGTACCAGGAGTAGAATGTGCAGCCCAGGTCTAGGCCAATTAGCCTGCTACATTTCTCTAATCACAGAATTGGGTTTGAGGGAGTAGGTGTATGTTCAATCAAAATAAGTCTCAAGACCATGAGAAGATACAGGCAGAAGACTCTGGGGCCATTTTGCCAACAAATGGGAAAAGTAGAGCCAATACAGTAGGAGGTGGCTGAAAGACAAAAGATAAAAACCAGGTACTGGTGACATCAACTGACCCTTGATCAAGCTATTCCCAAAGCCCTTTTTATTTAAGCCGATTCAGGTTGAGTCTTCTATCTCTTCCAACTGAAATAATTTCAACATAAATAGATAAGAGGCTGAGTTAACCTTTGGAAGAAATTGTTTTCTATCTATTTTCCAAGTCTTCTATCACTCATCTTCAACTTGAAAATCAAATTTTAACATCAAAGTATAACTCCATTGATTCTAAAAACTCTTATTACCACTGCCCTCTAAAGAAATGTAGAGCAATCATAGCTTCATGTTAGGTCGCCTGGCTTTGCTAAGGTGATCATGTTCCATATACAGATACAGAGCTATTATAATCTTCACCTGTTACCACAAAGAACTATTTTGTTTATTTACCCATATTAAACTTTCGGGAGGCAAACAAAAGCAACTTGTGAAGACTTAACAATGGAGAAAATGGTTCAAATAAGTAACCTGAGAACACCAAGTCATATGAAAAGGTTTTAGTTTACATTAACTAAATGTTTGTTTGATATGTAGAACTGATTTCAGTTAAACCTGTTTAAACAAAACAAAACAAAACCAAAAAGGAATGCAGACCGTATTAAAACAACAGTTGCTAAACCTTACCTGTGGTATTAAAAGACAGTGGTTAACAGACATAAACTTGAGTACTTTGCAAGGAGAATGAATACAGGTACAGTTCAACTTCTGTAAAGATACAGGTTTAGCAACGTATTTATTACAAGGAAAAAATGAGTTCTTTTTCATGGACTACACATGAAATTTGTTCACACTATAGGAACAGCCTGTCAACAAATTATCAAGCCCTAGGTTAGCGATAGCAGAGTTGAAAAGGTTTTAAAAGGTTTTCCAATCTTTGGACTGGTTATTTCCATTGTTGAAGAGGACAAAATGCCTAAGCCTTGGCAACCTAGTATCCTTCATCACTTCCCCCACTGCCAAGAAAAGTAGTTGGCTCTTTTCTTAAAATTAATTAAGGAAGCAAAAAATATTTACAGCTGCTTGATTCAGAGTTTGAGGTGAAAAAAAAAAATTCCCCCTAAACTCTGGGGATCAGGAAGGACAGCTGCAGCATGGACATTTTTCACAAAAACCAAAGGGACCAAAGAATCAGGACTTAGAATACAATGGAAGCCTTATTACATTAAGGATTAAAAAAAATAAAAAATCAAAGTCTGACCATACTGAGTGACTGGTAAAGTTCTAACCATGACAGCAGTAGGGTCTTTCTCTCTTCTCCAGAGCTGTAGGCCCTCCAAGGAGGCTCACAGCTACCAGAGCAGATATAATGAAACAAGCCATCAGGAGGACAAACGTTGATTTGACGCCAAAGAACATTCTACGGGTGATACAGATCCCTGAAGATGTGAACAGCAGGACGACAACCCACAGGAGCTCTCTCAAGTTTCCCTGAGTCGTCATTATGCTTGCAAAGGAAACTTCCTGATTTCAAACATGCACTTGACAAAAATTCACTATTATCCAATCTTTTGAACAACTACAATATAAAGGAAGTTAATGCCAATAGGCATCAGAAGGCACACCGACAGCTTAGAGACCCTGTGGGATCTTGAATCACTTTCTGAATCTTCAAAGGAAAAGGAAAACATGTTCACAATAGCTTTAGGTTCATAGCTGTGACCCAGAAAACCATCTCTGCAACCCTCTTACCCATACCTGCGTTCCCCATGGAACAGTCAAAAAACGGAACAATCAAGAGAATCTTTTCTCCCCAAAATACCTAGAAAAAGTATAAGGGGGAGGAAGAAACAGAATCTATCCATCTATCTGCACCTAGGCATTAGAAAAAAAAGCTAGTAAGATTTCAAAATTATTTTCTGAGCCACTATATCACCATATAGTTGTATTTCTATCACTCCTACAGGTAAGCAAATGTTACCTACTTTTCTTCTGCCAAGTTTGTTTAGGCTCTTGATTTGGTCCCAGGTCAGCCAATAAGTTTCCTCACGAGATGTGTGAACATGCACCATAGGGTTGATGTCTCACTGTAGTAAATGCAGTAAGTTATTTTCCTGAGAAAGAAATTAGATGTGGGAGAGATACTCTGTCTACAAAGAGATAACCTGTACAGGCCCATTCACCACAGTTATAAGGAAGATGAAGGTCTGATCAGAAGAAAATGAGAACCAAACAATGCTATCAAACAGTACATTCTTCAAGGGGAAATTTACTAAATGAAGAGACTGAATCCCACATTTTAATATTTTTAAGAAGAAAAATAAACCATTTAATAACATAGAGGAAGGCTCTGCTTATAATTGAATGAAAATCTTTCCTAAGCATCTTAAGCACCATCCAGTGAGGTCGTCAGGCCCATAAATGCACATCTTTCCTGAAAAGCTATCAGCAGTGTCACCAGGAGGGAGTAAGGAGAAAGAAATTGGAAAACATACCTTCAAAAGGTACTCAGTACCTATGCCAAAAGTTCCCAAATTGCTTAGTTAGAAACCATCCTAGGCAAGGAAAACAAACCACTTAAAACCCACACAGCCTGAAATTTTGCAGCATGTAAAACCCAGGGCTTCATCCTATAATTAGTCCAGCAAAGACACACGGCCTTGAAGAGAGTGGAAAGCAAACAACAAAAAAGTTGGGAGCCGTCGTGGACATGTGCGCTTGCATTTAACAATAGAACAAAGTAGAGTGTGAGCGTGCAAGCACTTAATCCCAGCCCAACTTGCATGGCAAAAGAACAATCTCTGACTATGTGCCCCGACATATGGAATTAATTCTTAAAGCAAGGAGATGACCTTGAAGAACTGAAGACTGGGGGGATGGCGAAGACGGGCACACATGCTATTTAGATCGAAGATCACTCCCTCCATTCACCCCAGGCTGGCCTCAAGGGTGTAAGGTTTCTGTACAGTACAACTCTGCCCCACCTCCTGAACATACACAATGTCAAAAGCGGGCAGCCACTTTCTGAAACAGATGGATTTAGATGACAATACTCAACTGTTAGATAAACAGTGTGATTTTATCCACTGATGATAACCAAACATCAGTCACAGAAGAAGACCAGAAAGGATGGGAAATGTAACAGCCTGTAAGTATGTTAAAGAAAGCAGCCATTCTGTTAGCTTGACCCCTAAAATTGAGAGGGTTTCAGAGAAGGAAATAACTAAATTCCCAGACTAAAATTTCTATATTATAAATATGGAGAAGGACATAATTTTGTTCCCAGGTCTAATTCAATGAGGTCATCAGGCCCATAAATGCTCATCTTTCCTGAAATTCTAGCTATCAGCAGTGTCACGAGGAGGGAGTAATGAGAAAGAAAATGGGACACTTATCAGGCACAATGAAGGGAAGAACGTCAGACTCACAGTGTCGTGTTAGAAGTGGATACTATTCCCTGAAAGGCAGAATTTCTTTGTCTTCGGTTCTGGACATTATGACAATGTTTCACATAGTGTGCTGCAGCTCAGAAGATATTAAATATCTTTTAAAGACATTAAAAAGATATTATATGTCACTGTGGGAGCAGACATTTTTTATGCTTTGCTCAAAATCCTTCAATGGCTCCCCATTTCCCTCGGAGTAAAAAGGAAAGTCCTGTCCTTACAGGGGCCTCCAGTCTCCCAGTACTAACTCTGTAATCTCTTCTTCGGCAACTCGCAGCCTCGCCGCCTCCACTCAAATAGTGCTGTCCCTGAATTATTCCACGATCACCGGGCATTCTCCTACCTCATGGTCTTTGTAGCTATTGTCCCTTCTGCCTGAAATGCTCTCGCCCTGATAGCCATGTGGCTCACTCTCCCATCTCTTTCAAGTCTCTGCTCAAAAAACGTCTTCTCAATGGTGATGCTCTCTAGTTCTCTCAATTTCCATTACCTTGCTCTGTTTGTTTTTTCTGTAGCACTCATCAACTTCTAACATACTATCTAATTTACCAATATATTATGTTTATTATTTATCATCATCTCCCTGTACTAGAATGTCTATTTTATTTACCTATATATCCTAAAGCACCCAGAAGAGTACCTGGCATATGCTCAGTAATTATTTTATATATATGTAATTTATCTATCTATCTATCTATCTAATTTATTTATTTAGAGACGAGGTCTTCCTCTGTCACTCAGTTTAGCATGCAGTGACATGATTAGAGCTCACTGCAGCCTCAAACTCCTGCGCTCAAATGATCCTCTCACCATAGCTTCCTAAGTAGCTGGGACTACAGATGCATGCCATCATGTTCAGCTAATTTTTCTTATTTTTTGTGGAGACAAAGTCTCGCTATGTTGCCCAGGCTGGTCTCGAACTCCTGTCCTCAAACGATTCCCCCACCCCTTGGCCTCCCAAAGTGCTCAGATTACAAGCGTGAGCCATCGCACCCGGCCTCAGTAATTATTCATCGCAAGGATGAAGGAGAACATTTTTGCATTCTAAATCTCCATCAATCAGGCTAATTATATCAAAAAGAAAGCCTCAGATTGGTGACGATCTTCAATAGTTTTCTAACACTTGTTAGTCTCTTTTTTCCTTTTAACAGTTTTTTTTTTTGAGGTATAATTTACCCACCATAAAATTCACACATTTTAAGTGCAAAGTTCAATGATCTTTAGAAAATTTATGAAGTTGTGAAACCATTACCACTAATCTCCCTTCTTAACACGAGGAAAGGATACTCTAGGCTCAGAGCCCTCTCCAGACAAGAATACCTGCTGGAATGCAATATCATTGCCCTGTTTTCACTGGATATATTTTTCTGGTTACGTTTTCTTTTGGATCATGATACTGCGTTTCCACTTAAAGTGGCAATAAAAGGTTTCCTTTTTAAAGAAATCTATATATGTAAAAAATGCCTTGACTTGAAGAAAAATATTAAATAGCTAGCGATGTATGTTGTCCAAAGATAAAGCAAATATTGAAAGGGTATTAATAGGAACAGTAAAGTTTGTAAAACACTGATGCATGGAATCCAAACCCGCTGATCTCAGAGACTATGAGACTGCAACTTATTTCATAAATAAAAAACACAGCATTGACACTTGCTCCTAGTACCTACCTTCAGGTCCCATCAGTTCTTGGTGGGAAATGATTCTTCATAACTCTCTTGTGCTTCTGCATGTCTTGTGAGCAAGCACTGACTGCCCTGTGTGCCAGACTTTCATTGCAAGGATGTTTATATAGCAAATAGCCTTAGTAGATAGAGTTTATTCCTTGAGAACAAAGGGCAGGTTTGTGTATAGACTTACAAGATAAAGACAGTGTCTTGACCTGGCATGAAGGCCAGGTATGCTTACTATCCACGTATAAAGATAAAGGTTCCCATAGCTCAAGTTTCCCCTCCTATAATGCAACCCCTCAATGTGTACATGTGATCTGGCCTACTTTGTATCACCCTATAGAAATAGAGGCTTCACAAATGCTATGGTCTGAAAGCTTATGTCCCTCCTAAATTCATATATTGAAATCCTAACACCCAAGGCGATAGTATTAAGAGATGAGGCCTTTGGGAGGTGATAGATCATGAGGGCTCTGCCCTCATAAATGAATTTAGTGTCCTTATAAAAGAGGCCCAAGGGATCCTGTCTGCCCCTTGTACCACATAAAGACAGAGTGAGAAGGTGCCATCCATCAATCAGAAAACAGCCCTCACCAGACACCCAATCTGCTGGTAACTTGATCTTGGACTTGCCAGCCTCCAGAACTGTGAGGATAAATTTCTGTTGTTTAGAAGCTACCCAATCTATGCTTTTTGTTATAGCAGCCCAAATGGACTAAGACAGAGAACTAACATAAAAATGCTCATGCTCTGGCTACTGCTATTGTTGTAAGTAATAACCCACCCTTCACCTCTGACCTAGCAGTCTCAAGTCTTATACCATGTCTTATACCTCATTGTGAATTTCTTCTCCTTGTTTCAAAACTGCAGGCTCGAAGGATTTCAAAGAGATGTCACCGTTGTCCACATCATCACGGACATTCTGCAGAGCCAACTGGCAGCGTTGTAAGATATAATCCAAGGTTCCCGTTGAGCACTGTTGAGACAGAACCATCCATCAAGATTATGAGCACAATCCAAGTTTATCAGGCCACGCTTCCTAGGAGGGTTTGCATCTGTCCTTTTCTATGCATTCACCTGTTGCCCCCACAGCTCAGCCTATTCTCCTTAACTCAAGAATGGCCTGCCCACTGGCTGTGCTGCCAGCTTGGCCTCCCTTGGGCCACTCAGTTTGCTGATTTTCTTTTCTTATGTGGGCCTCATATCTCTAACTAAACAGTAGGCTTTCTGAGGCTAAGGCCTCATTTTTGCATATATTGTTTACATATGCTACAGCATCTAGAACTGAGTCTCACATGTAGAGGAAACTTAAATAATTACTTGAGAAATAACTAGTTAACCAAGAAGTCCAGGGCACTGACTCTATCTCTAGTGCCCTCAGACTAGCAATGGGAAAGAAAGGTAACCAGACTGCAGAATTGGTATGAAAAGCACACTAAATAGAACAGTAATGGCAGGTGGGGGGGGAGGGAGGGAATGAAGTTATAAATACAAGAAAAGAACGCATTCCCCTTTTCTGCAAAAAGCACACACTAGGCAGTGCAGACCTTGGCAGAAGAAATCCTTCAAATAATGAAAAATATGTGGTTCGTGCCATCCAGGCACGTTCAAAGGCATAACTTAGTAGCTGTGCATCAGCAAGGACATTGATAACCAGTTCATCCCTCTCTGAGTCTACGGGAGCAAAACTGAGGTCAAATGGACAAATGCCTTTTTTTAAATGATCGTATGTCAGAAAAGAAGAGGATGCAGATGGACTGTGCATCCGTTTGTTTTGATAAAGAAATGATTTCCTAGAATGATAAAAAGCAAGCTAAAAATATGCTTTAGACCTGAGGGAAATGTATCCCTAAAATATTTTTATTTTAATATTTATAATTGAAACTGAGCCCTTGGACATAACCTTGAAGGCTAATCCTCTGGTATAAAAATTCTTTGCACATGGATTGCCATCTTATACAATATCAGCAAGCCTGGGAAAAAACAAAGTTTCTGTGCCAATAAACAGAAGCTTGACTAATATGCATTTTACTATGAAGATCCCAGAGTGTTGGGAACACAAGGGCAGGCAGCTCCAATTTGCTGCAAAAAAAACTCCAAAGAATGGGGGTGAGTTACCCCTCACTTCTGTCCCACAGCTACCTCTACAACATCTTTTTACAACGTGAGTCTGTCGAGAAAGTTCTCTTACTTGGACCTTTACTTTCCCAAGTATGATGTGAGCTACAGAAGAGGTTATTAATTGTGTTGTCATTTATTATAGCTAAAGATAGGAAACAACCTAAATTTCCCAAAAATAGGAAACAGTTAAATGAACTATGGTGTAACCATAACTGTGCCCCACCCCCGGCCGATAAAAAGGGTTAGGGGAGAGAGTGAATTTTTTTTTTTTCTGGATGTATAGTGCTTTCTTTAATCAGGACTAGTTTGGGTTTTGTTTCAGTTTTTTTTTTTTTGAGGGGGGGTAACAATTTCATTGAGATATAATTCACATATCATAAAATTCAACCATTTTAAGCATACTATTCAATGTTGTTTAGTATAATCCCAGTTGTGTAACCAGCACTACAATTAATTTTAGAACATTTTTATCACCCCAAAAAGAAACCCTGTGCCTTTTAGCAGTCACCCCCTCCCATTTCCACCAACATTTCAGCCCTAGGAAACCACTAATCTACTTTCTATGTCCACAGATGGGCCTACTCTGGACATTTCATATAAATCAAACCACTCAATACGTGATCTTTTGTAACTGGTTTCTTCCATTTACCATGGTTTCAAGATTCATCTGTGTTATGGCATGTATCAGTACTTCATTCCCTTTTAATGCCAAATAATATTCAATTGTACAGATACGCCACATGTTGTTTATCTATTCATTAAGTGGTTAACCTTTGGGTTGCTTCTACTTTTTGGTTATTATGAATCAAGCTATTATGAACATCCATGTACAAATTTCCTTTACTCTTAGGTATATATACCTAAGTGCGGAATTGTTGTGTCACAGAGCCATAGAGTGACTTTGTATTTAACTTTCTGAGGAAGTGCCAGACTGTCTCCCAAAGTGGCTGTACCACTGTATATTCCCTCTGGCAGTGCATGGGGGTTCTACTTTCTGCACATCCTCACCAACACTTGTTACTGTCGTCTTAATTTTATCCATCCTAGTGCGTGTGAAGTGTATCTCATTATGCTTTTGATTTGTAGTTTCCTAGTGGCTAATGATGTTGACCATTTTTCATGTGTGTATTAGCCATTTGTATACCTTCTTGAGGGGCATGTTCATTCAGATCCTTTGCCATTTTAAACTGGATTATTTACCTTTTTGAGTTGTAAGAATTCTTTGAATATTCTAGATACAATTACTTTATGAGATATATGATTTGCAAATATTTTCCCCCATTCTATGATAATACTCATTGCTTCTGGGGAGAAGCTGGTTGGCTTGAGGAGAATGAGACTTTAAATGTATACCCTTAAATACTTTTTTAAAAAATTTTAAGCCATTTGAGTAACTACCTATTCAAAAAATAATTATACGTAAAACTTGAATTTAAAAAAGACATTCTGCATTGAATCCTAAGAACATTCTGTCATAACTAGAAAAAACTAAAATCAAATAAGGGTCAAGAGGCATCAGTAATCCAGTAAGACACAGCCAAAAAACTGAATTTCTTCTCCGATTAACTAAAAGAATTTCTAAACATCATAGCCTTAGCATAAGCTGTTTCCTACATACTGCAAATAGGCAGAAAATAAGAAATCATTTTGTTTGGTACATATAAGATAAGTAATGCTAACACTGTATGAAGGAGAGGACATTTGTAGAAAAAGCAAAGAACATAAGTTGCAAGAATTTTTTCCCCTCTTCTATTAAAGAAAACAATAACGTAACTTCAGTGTTAGAGGAAAAAGTCTTTTGCTTCTTCTACTATTGAAAACAATAAGATGAAATAAAAAAACTTTAAATAAGATGAAAACATACTCCCACCATCTTAGCCTGTTTTTATCTTTTTACTGCATGCGATTCTTTGTCCATACCCAGTTGTAATCACTGCATACATATCAATGTTTATGCTGTTTTTCACTGTTTGTACATAAATGTTCAAGACAGCCATTGAAAATGGTTGCTAATTAAGGTCACAGTCCACAATCTAATTAAATGGTCACATACAATAAAGGCATTAAGGTTCTACCCAACTTTCACTACTACTGATCATGCTAAACATCTTCATATATACACTTCTATTTAATTATTTCCTGGGTTTGAGTCCTAAAAACAGTGTTATGAGATCAAAGATATGATTTTTTATGGTGCTTTATACATATTCCCATGTAGCTTTCTAAAAAGTAGACCAATGCGAAGAACTAGCAGAAGTATATGAATTGTACCAGTTTTACTGTAACTCTGTCAGCACTGAATACCACTATTTTTTACTTTGGTAGAAATATTTTGGCAGAAATAACAAGTGACTTAAGATGGTAATTTTTTAAAATTTACTTTTAATTTTAAGGTGATTTGTAAGGCCTATTTACCCAGGATTATCTATAACACAGGTCAGCAAACTGTTTCTTAAAAGACCAAACAATAAATATTTTAGGCCACTACAGACCATAAGGTCTATGTTGTAACTACTCAATTCTCCCACATAGCTCCAAAGCAGCCATACACAACACGTAAACAAATGAGTGTGGCTGTGTTCCAATAAAACTTTATTTACAAAAACAGCCAGTGGCCTGCAAGCCACAGTTTGCTGACCCCTGCAAGGTACATCATTCACATCAAAATATAAAAATCATACATTTGGGGTAATGTTTTCCTCCTGACAGAATCACTATACATATTCATCTCTTTATTTAAAGTTAATTAGTGCTTAAAATTTGGCTTAAAAATTGGAAGACACAAACACAACTATGAATAACCAGAGAAAGCTAAGCCTCAGGATATTTGAAATCAGTGTTGCTCTAATGGCTATGAAATTGGTCCTCCTAGACCAGGAGGGTGCTTTTCAAACTATACTCCAAACTGCTCCCTTTGGGTGCTTTTATGTGTATGCATTTTCTACAGGAGGCAGGGGCAAGAAGTTTCCTGCTCTCTCACATCTTTCATTCCCACGTTTCCATTTGTCTGTTGGACTTCTTCACTTGGCAGCTGCAACCCAGCTTATTCAAAACTGAACTAATTACTGTCTTCCCCTGATGTCTTAGACCCCCTATTTCTACTAATACTAATGTCATCCTTGAATCATCCAGACTTGAAACTCAAGAGTCATCCCAGAGCCTGGCACATGGAAAACATCCAATAAAGAGTTAGTTCATTCATTCATTAACTCATTATCACATTCCTCTCTCCATTTCAATCAGTCAGTTGCCAAGTTTTACACTGTCTCTTACATTATTCATGGGATTTTCTTCTTTTTTCCTCCTGCCACTACCTTAGCTCAGACTCTGATAGATTTAAGTGATGCCCCTATCATTTTCATCTTCTTAAAGTTATCTCAATATGTCACAACCAAGATAAAAAATAATCAATAGCCCACAAGTGCCAACCAACTTAAGTTCAAACATCTAATCTGATATCCGAGATCTTTCACAATCTGGTCCCATGCAGGAATCAGCCTTAGCTGCCAACATGCCCTTTGGCACGCTAGGATCCACTCAAAGTACAGCCACTCAATATCCCCCAAGCATCGCTGTCCCATCCCAATCACAGGATTCCCACCTCAGTCCTAGTTCATCCCATTAGCTGTCCTAAAATCCCTAATACCTACATGTTCAATCCCTTTATCTTACCTGTCATGAAAAGCTAATATATACTTCACCTCACCCAGGAAGCTTTATGTTATTTGATACTTTCTATTCTGTAATACACTATACTTACTTATATATAGTAAGCATTTTGAAGACACCGAACATATCAACCATTCGTGCTCACAAGGGCCTAAAAGGCTAGCTTGAACGTGAACAAAAGTTTGATGAATGAATGAACAAATTGAAATCCTTTCTTCTGAACAGCAGTGTTCAATGAATAGCAATTCTTATAATCAAGACTTGCTAATGATTTAATGTTTCTTACCTTATAATGTATACTCTAGTATATAAATGGAAAAAGAATAACCTTCCATACAAAGAGCTGTAGTTGCTCCTATCTCCTATTAGTTTTTCATTGGAATAAAATGAAAAGATAGTCATATTAGGAGTATCAGCAGTAGTAATTTAATAGTAGTATTAGTGGCTAACGTTTTTTGAATGTACACCCATCACTGTTCTAAAAGACTTACATGTATTAACTAATTTAATCCTTGTAAGAACCTTATGAATTTGATATGATTTTTATCCCCATAGAACACATTTCCCCAAACTTTTTGTTAATCATTTAATTATCATTACCAGCCCTCTGATCATAGCACTAATGAGCTTGTCTACTCTTCCAGGTTAGATTAGGAAAGATGTGACAAAGACACACTTAAGTAGCCACATACTCAAGAGACATATGAGAACAAGATTCTTGGGAGAGTTATAGCTAGAAAGAAAGATGTCTATAACCAGGGAAATGAAATCTTTCTGTACCATACAAGGCATACATTAGAAGCTCCATAAATGTTCCTTTCTCTTTTTTTTCCTTCCTCCCTCCCTCCCTTCCTTCCTTCCTTCCTAACAGAACCTCTTTCTGGCCTTGAAGATAATTATTTCTGTGTTTATTTAAAATTTGTCACCCCAACTAAAATGTAAGTTCAACAAGGGTAGTGGACATGTTGAAGCTCTACCCCCAGGCCTACCATGCTGGACACACAACAGGAACTCAAATATTTAAATGAGTGGGTGAACGGACACGAGAAGAAAGGGGAGAAAGGGAAGCAGGAATGCATGACGGGCTTGCTGGCCTCTGGTTTAAATAGTTACTCATTTCCTCTCTGCCACATAGCAATATGACTGGGCCACTAGTAAAGCTATTTAATTACCAAAAGACACGACATTGCCATATAGATCCACATGGTCTTGAGACTGGAAGACCCCCTGCTTGTTCTTCCCTGCTACTTTTTCGTATCACTTCTCCCCAATTTTCTCACACTTGTCTCCTGTGGTTCCATGAAAAGTCAAGCTATAAAGCAAAGCACGGATAACAAGCTTGGGTGGGAGGTCAACAGGTAATCCTTTTCATGATTATTCCCCCGCTCTCTTGAACCCTTCTTAACTGAGCAATGGGACCCCAGGATTTTTCTCATTTTTTAATTTGCCATTCTGAACTTGTCTGATCAGCTGAGCATCAGCCACTACAAGTGGTAGCAGAATTTAGCAATAAAGTCTGTGCTATGAACACAGCTGGAAAGCTCAGAAATTCCTTGGCACCACTGTAACTTTCTCCTTAATTTACATTCACATGACCAGAAGTCTGACCAAAAAGTTAAGGAAAATGTAAATTCTCGAGCATCTGAATGCAGCCACAGCTAACAGATGCACAGGCACATGAATCCACCCCGTTTCCTTCTGGCCATCTCCTGCCCCTGACCTTGACAGATACATCCCCCTAAAGAAATCTCTATCTAACTTGCCAATGGCATTTTCCTTCTCCAAGAAACATAACCCCAAGAAGCAAAATATACTTATCCCATGCTGTGAATATGCTTTTTAAAATTGTATCCAACACAACCCAAAGCTAAGAAAGCAAGTAAACAGAGACTAAAGACAAGTTACATGGAAGCAATTTTCCTATCAAACACTCTTTCAGAGCTCTATGATAAATTGCTCGTTCAACCACTTCTGCCACATCCAATTAGGTGTGAATCACATTTTTATTTACACTTACCTCTGCCACTCGGTGGGTGGAACTAAACCGAGGTTGTGAACCAGCCAAAACACAGTGTTGGTGGGTGGCATTGAGATCATCTACAGGAAAAATATCAAAAATTTAAAAAAACACATTTATTAGTCAGTATATACTAAACACTAGTTAAAATACAAAGTAAACAGTGAATCCACCACTCAGGAAATGACAATAACCAAGGAATTAACACTTACCTTGTATTCACTAAACACTTCCTTTTAAGTAGGGTGTCTCACTCTCTTCCCCCCCATATATATACACACACATACATATATATACACACATATGTAAAATCACACAAACCATGACATTTTGAAGAGTGAATAATTATTCCAGAACAGGTATAAACCAGGACTTTCCTCAGCAAACAGAACTTACAGTCACCCTACTTACAATACCCATCCACTGCAAAGCTTACTATTGAGGAACTGTGCTTCCTTCTCTTTCTCATGACATACCTACTTCTATCCTTGACTTTAGAACAAGCCAGAATGCTTTTATATTATTTGGAGTCAAACATCTTTATTCTGAAAATCTGCCTCCTTCTCTCCATAATCAAAGTATCAATTTTGCCCTAACAATTTTCCAGGCAACAAACCAACCAACTCAGCAAGTTGCATGTTTGGCTCTCACAACAGAATTCAAGTCTATGGATTCACAACCCAAGAATGGAGTAGGTGATGAATTTGTAAGCTGAATATTCCCAAAACCACAATCAGTGGGCGAAAAATCGATGGCGAAGTTGTTGTGTATCCTAAGAAATGCTTCTATAGTCAAGCAAAATCTGTATCACCTCTGCTTAGGATATCACTTCCTCTACTACAAAAGAGCATTTGAATGTTCCCCAGCAATGATTTCCTGTACAGGCAGCACACGGTTCTTATCAAGATACCAAGAAAGGCAATGACTTAAAGCAAGGGCCAAAGGCCATCAGGCCCTTACACGTCAGCAAAAACAACCTACAATATTGCCTCTAAACACAGAGAGGAAATGCAAAATGCTAACTGAAGGATTTCTGCTTATGAATATTATGAAGTAACAGCGATAAAGTTTACCCTCTTGCCTTAAACAACTACAAGACAAACCAAAAATATGAATCAAAGGTTTCTCACACTGAAAAACAAAGCAAGATACGACTCCAGAGAGAACCAAAACAAAATAGGTGAGAGAGGCCTACAATTGCCCTAACTTACTCAGGGAAACAGTTTCAAAGCCACACAGTGGGGAAGAGGAAGTCGGATCCCAGAGTTCTCAGTTTCTTTTCTTTTTTTTTTTTCTTTTTTTTTTCAGAGTTCTCAGTTTCTTTCTTGCTGAGCTGAGAAGACAGAGTGTGGAGTTTAGGAAAGCCAAGGCAGCAGGCATTTGAAAGGCAGAATACTGCAATAGAAGAGAGGGCGAGCAGAGCACAGAAGGGTTCCCTCAAGGCTTTGGGTAAGCATTGATCTGTGGATGTGTGAATAAAAACTTCCCAAGGGCCAGAAAGAGAAGCACCAGAAAGCAGCAAGCTGAACAAATTTCAGACCTCCCACATGGCCAGGAATACTTTATGTTCCCAGCAGCCAAAATATTAATAGCTCCCACTACATAAGATACTAGGTAATCCTTAGAAACGTGTCACCAGAGTAGTATGGCTAAATTAGTCCTAGTTAAATGTTGCTCTAGATCTTCTGAGCAAAGCCCAAAACCAAGCCTCAAAAGTGTCCAATTTATTCTTAACAATTTATTTATTCATTAGACCAAAAGCCAACAGCATTTAAAAGAATACAACAAAATCAGGCACCCAACAAATACAATGTGCAATATCCAGCATCCATTCAAAAAGTAACGGAGAAGAGAAATAAAAGAGACATGCAAAAACACACACAATATGTGAGATATATATGTCTTTCTTTCCTTTTAAACATACATATATTTTCTTTTATATATCTAAAATGAAGCTTCTAAAGATTAAATAGGTAGTATCTGAAACAAAAAATCACACTGAATGAGATTAACAGCAATTTAGACAGTGAAGAAGAAAAGATCACTGATCTTAAGTAGAACACATAGAAATAGAAACGATCCAAAATAAAATGACCACAGAAAAAAGACTACAATAAAATGAAAGAGCATCAATAACCTATGGGACAATATTAAGCAATTTAACAAAAATGTAATTTGAATCCCAGGGAAGACAGAGTGCCCAAAAAAAAAAAAATAGACATTTTTGTAGAAACGATGGCCAAAAATTTTCCAAATTTCACGAAAACTATAAACTCAGAGATCCAGTAAGTTCAATGAACTCCAATCAAAAAAAATAAAATAAATAAGACCAAACTAATACATATCATAATCAAATTTCTGAAAATTGTTGATAAAGGGAAAATCTTAAAAGCAGGCAGAAAAAGAGACATATCAAATACAAAAGGGCAAAGATTAGAATGACAACAGGCTTTTCATCAGAAGCTATACAACTCAGAAAACAACTGGGTGACATATTTAAAATACTCAAAGGAAACAACTGTCAATCTAGAATTCTAAACCCAGTGAAAACCCTTCCAAAATTAAGGGTGAAATTAAGACCTTTCAGAAAAAAGATGAAAGAATTTATATTCAATAGACTTACACTATAAAAACCGTCACAAAATTCTTCAGGCCAAATAAAAAATGTCAGAGGCATTTGGCTCTGCCCAAAGGAATAAAAAGTAACATAAATTAAAGATATCATGAAAAGACAATTAGCTCTTTAAAGTCAAACAAAAATCAACGTATTGTGAGGCCCATAACATATATAGAAGTAAAATGCATTAAAATAGCACAAAGGAGAGACGGAAAGAAGAAAAAGTGGTAGAATATTTGAAGTTACATTGTGATACGTTAAAGATGTATATTGTAAGCCCGAGAGCAGTGGTTCTCAATCAGATGTAATTTTATCATCGCCCACTCTGGAGATGCACACAGGCTTGAAACAGAGAATGACAATTCACCACAGTTGAAACCAAGGGGCAGAAACATCTATGGGAACCAGCAGCAGGGTGGAAAAATCTGAACTATAATTAACAAATTGCTGCAGATTCAATGTGGACAAGATTGGGAGTCAAGGGGATCCCCGTCTTTGGGTCCCCCACACTTTCAGGAGGTTTATATCCAGGAGCTCTACCAGGTTCTCATACTGAAGATCCAAGAAAAATCTCCTCATGCTTCCAGCAGAAGGAGGGGAAAAAAATAGCCACTTTGAAATATACCAGAACATTCTATTCTTCTAACAAGGACTGCCCTCAAGAGCAACAGTTTTTAATAGAGCCTAACCTATTGAGGTTTATCAAAGGCCAACTAAGCTGGGAAAGGAAAAAATACCCAATTACAACCAGCTCTAGCCTTCTACCTGGGAGAATGGAAATATCCAACTCCAGATGCTTCTAGCATTCCAAATGGGGGGAGGAAAATATAGAACTTTGGCTGCCACTAGCCATCCTATCTCAACTAAGAATGGAAAAAAAAAAACAACACAGTGTGTTCACAATGTGAAGTTCACAGTTCAGGGGCATAGCCTAAAAGACTGAGACCTAATCATAAGATTATAGAATGCTTCCTTCCCCAACATACCTTACCACATTACTAACGGTCTATTTACTGTAATTCCTTTTACCCAAAACATCAATTCTATCTACCAAGAAAAAAGTACAAGGTATTTTAAATAGCAAAAACACAGTTTGAAAAAACTGAGCAAAAATCAAAATAAGAGTCAGATATGGCAGGAATCTTAGAATTATCAGAACATAATTTTTTAAAATCTATGATTACTAGACTAAGGGCTCTAAAGGACAAAGTAGACAATATGCAAGATCAGATGGGTAACGTAAGATGAGGGATGGAAATCCTAAGAAAGAATCAAAAAGAAATGCTAGAGATCTAGAACAGAAATGAACAATGCCTTTTATCGTCTCATTAGCAAACTGGACGTAGCAGAGGAAAGATCTCTGAGCATGAGGTTATGTCAATAGAAACTTCCAAAACCAAAAATCAAAGAGAAAAAGACTGGGGGTAGGGGGAAACCAATCCAGAATATCCAAGAACTATAGGACAACTACAAAAAGTATAATATATGTATGTTCAGACTAACAGAAGGAGAAGAAAGGGACAGAAGAAAATTAGAAGCAATAACCAGTGAGAATTTTCATAAATTAATGTCAGACACTAAGCCAGAAATCCAGGAAGCTCAGAGAAAAAAATCTACACCTAAGTATATTATATTCAAACTGCAGAAAGTCAAAGATAAAGGAAAATAATTGAAAAGAAGCTAGAGGGAAAAGACAGCTTATGTATAGGGGAACAAAGAAAAAAATTACTTGTGACTTCTTCTCACAAATCCTGCAAGTAAGAAGAAAGTGGAGTGAAATATTTAAGGTGTCGAGAGAAAAAAGCAGCAGCCTAGATTCTGTGCCCTTCAAAATTATCCTTCAAAAGTAAGGAGAAATAAAGATTTTTCTCAGACAAATAAAAAGTGAGGGAATTTGTTGCCAGTAGACCTGTATTACAAGAAATGTTAAAAGAAATTTATCAGAAGAAAAATAATATAGGTCAGAAACTTGTATCTATAAAGAGAGGAAAAAACTTAGAAAAGGAAGAACTAAGTGAAAGTAAAATAAATACTATTATTTTTCTTATTCTTAATTGATCTGACAGATAATTTGTTCATAATAAGAGCAATTATTCAATTATGTACACAATGTGTGGGGGGTATAGATATGCTTATGTATAAGTGAAATAAATGACAGCAATGATGCAAGGAACAGGAGGGAAACATTAGGAATATTTTATTTTAATGTACTTGTACTACCTGTGCAGTGGTACAGTGTTATTTGAAAGTGGACTCAGAATAATTATAAATGTATATTGCAACCTCTAGGGCACTAAGTAAAAAAAAAAAAAAAAGTATAATTGATATGCTAAGGAGAGAAAATGGAATCATATAAAGGATTCAAAACTACAGAAGGCAGAAAAGAGTGGAAGACAAAAATACGAAAAAAGAACAAGGACAACAAATAGAAAACATTAATAAATACAGTATATATTAATCCAACTGTATCAATAATCACTTTAAATGTCAAGGGTCTAAATATACCAATTAAAACAGAAATTGTCAGAGTAGATCAAAAAACAAGGTACAATTATATGCTTTCTGCAAGAAACACTATTTAAAGACATATACAGATATAAAGCTATGAAAAAAGATATCACATGCTAACACTAATCCAAAAAAAAAAAAAAACTGGAGTAACTATATTAATGTCAAACAGAGCAGACTCCAAAGCAACAAAAATTATCACGGAAAAATAGGGGCATTACATAATGATAAAGGGGCCAATTCTTACGGAAAATGTAACAATCCTTACCATGTATGCACCTAACAATAGAACATCAAAATATGTAAGGCAAAAACCGATAGAACTGCAAGGAAAAACAGACAAATCTCCTACTATAATTGTAGACTTCAGCATCCCTCTATCAGAAAAGGCCAGGGACAGCCAGCAGAAAATCACTGAAGGCATAGGTGAACTCAACAATACTGTCCATCAACTGGATATAACCGATACATAAACTACTTCATCTAACAATAGCAGAATAGAATATACACTAGTATCAAGCACACATGGAACATTCACCAGGACAGACTACTTTATGGACCATAAAACACATATTACCAAATTTAAATGAATGGAAATCATACAATGTCTGCCCTCAGACCACAATGGAATTAAACTAGAAATCAGTAACAGAAAGATAGCTGGAAACTCCCCAAATACTTGTAAATTGAACAACACACTTAAAAATAATTCATGGGTCAAGGAATAAATCTCAAGAAAATATATTGAATTAAATGAAAGTGAAAATACAACTTCTCAAAATTTGTCAGACGCAGCATCAGCACTGCTTAGAGGAAAATTTACAGCAATGAATGCATATGTTAGAAAAAGAAAGATCTAAAATCAATAATCTAAGATTCTACTTTAGGAAACTAAAAAAAGAAGAGCAAATTAATCCAAAGTAAGCAGAAGAAAAAAAAAGGAATAATAAAAATTAAAGTAGATTAATGAAACTGAAAACAGGAAACCAAGAGAAAAATCGTGAAACCAAAAGTTGTTCTTTCAAAAGATCAATGAAATCAATAAGCCTGTAGCCAAGCTGAGAAAAATAAGAGACAACACATATTATTATCCTAGTATCAGAAAGATTCAACATTACTACAGGTCCACTGGACATTAAAAGGATAATAAAAGCATGCTATAGACAGCTCTTTAACCCAAAATTTGATAACCTAGATGAAATGGACCAATTTCTTGAGAAATACAATCTGCCAAAACTCACAGAAGAGGAAATAGGCAATTGAATAGGCCTCTCTCAATTACAAAAGCTGAATCAATAATTAATAACCTCCCAAAACAGAAAGCACCAGGCCCAGATGTGTTCACAGTTGTGTTCTACCAAACATTTAAGAAATTATACTAATTCTTTTCAATCTGCGCTAATCTTTTAGTTCTAATATTAATAGAAGATAAAAGCACAATGAAGACTTCCAAACTCATTCATGAGGCCAGAATACCCTAACACCCAAACCAGACAGACATTATTAAAAAAAAAAAAAAAAAAAACTAAAGAACAATATCTCTCACGGACACAGATATAAAAATCCTCATCAAAACATCAGGAAATTCTAAGTGAAGTATTTCAACAATAGAAAAACAAATACCACATGTACTATTAAATTAGAACTAAACGATCAACACTCGTGTGTACATATGGTAGTAAAATTCAACAGAAATCAAGCAGGTCGGAGGGGGGAGGAGGGGATAGGTGAATTCACACCTAATGGGTACAATGCACACTATCTGGGTGATGGACACACTTACAACTTTGACTGAAACTGTACAAAAGTAATTCATGTAACCAAAACGTTTGTACCCCCATAATAAAAATGAGCAAATTGAATTCAACAATGTCTAAACAGAGTTATATGCCACGACCATGTGAGATTTATCTAAAGTATGCGAAATTGGTTCAACATTTAAAAATAAATTTATGTAAACCATCACAACAACAGGCTAAAGAAGAAAACTCGTATGATCATACCAACAGGTATGGAAAAACCATTTGACAAAATGCAACACCCATTCACGATAAAAACTCAGTAAATCAGGAGTAGAGAAGGACTTTCCCAACAGATTAAAAATGTCTACAAAAACCTATAGTTAAGACCATATTTAATAGTGACAGGCTTTTCCACTGAGAGCAGGAATAAGGCAAGGATGTCTCCTCTTACCACTACTTTTCAACATCATACTGGAATTCCTAGCTAATGCAATAAGAAAAGAAAAGAAAAAGTATACAGATTGAAGAGGAAAAAATTACATGCCTTTGTTTACAGATTACGATTGTCCATGGGGAAAACTGATAAGAATTGTTTAAAAAAATTCCTACAAAACTAATAAGCAATTATATCAAGGTTGCAGAACACATGGTTAACATACAAAAGTCAATTACTTTCCTGCATCCTAGCAATGAACCAGTGGAAATTGAAATTAAAAACATAATACCATTTATATTAGCACTGCCTAGGATGAAATACTGAGGTAAAAATTTAACAAAATATGTACAAGTATTAACTTAAAATAGATCACAGAATATACAACAGCAAGAGTGAATACCAATACAAACTATGGAGTTTGGGTAATAATGATATGTCAATACAAGTTCATCAATTGTAACAAATGTAGCACTCTGTGTGTGGAATGTTGATAGTGGGGGAAGCTTTGCTGTAGGGGGATATGGGAATTCTCTGTACTTTTTGCTCAGTTTTGCTGTGAACCTAAAACTACTCTTAAAAAAAAAAAAACCCTATTAAAAAATATATATCAACTGAAAAAATGCCCAGAAAATTCTTTAAGACTACCTAGCTCATCATCTTGAGACCAATAATATACACAGTTATGTAAGTATATAAAGTTATTCTCCTAGGTTGTTCTCCTAGCAAAGAAAAACCCTGTGTGGGTTACTTAATTTAATAACAGGGTGAACAACTATGAATACAAAGCACCAAGCACTATTCTATGCACGGTGAGCAAAACAAAGCTCCTGCTCTCATGGTGGTTATATTATGATAGGGAAGATACAAAATACATAAATAAACAAAAAATTCAGATGTGAAATGCTATGGAGAAAATAAAGTAGGGTAATTTAACAAGCTTAAAAACTATTGGGGTACAAGGGAATAGTGAGCTGCTTTATACGTAACATTCCTCAGTGACATTTAAACTGAGATCTGAATAATGAGGAGTCAGCAATGCCAAGATCTGGGGTGAGAAAATTCCAGGCAGAGCAAATAGCTGGGCCAAGGCACTGAAGTGGGAATCAGCTTGAGGTACTTGAGGAGAAAGACAGGCCAAGGTGATTTCAGCATGGTGGGCATGCATGGCGAGAGCGGCAACGGGCAAGTTGGACAGATGACTGAGGTCTCCATTGTTCATGGTAAGGATTTGGGGTTTATTTTGCACGAAGCCGTTAAAAAATTTAAACAGGAAAGTAATGTGACCTAACTTTGAAGAGACATTCTGGCAGCTTTATAGGAAAGAGAAAGGACTAAGGGAAACAAGAGTTGAAGCAGCAAGACCAGTCAGGACGCTGTTGCTAGTAGGTCATGCAGGAGTTGATAGCGACAGGGACTACAGAGACAGCAGAGGAGATGGGGTCAGGTATCAGACTCAGAATGTTCTAGGGAAAGACAACTGGACATGCTAGTGGACTAGACAAGTGAAATCAGGGAAAGAGTGAAATCAAGAGCAACTCCTGGTGTCTTCACAGGAAGGTAAGTGACAAGACATTAGGATACTGTATAAGCAATATTACAAAATGCAATTAGATGTAAGGATAAAAATATCAGTGATACATTTGGAGTTTTAAGCACAAATATAAATAAATAAAAATAAACAATATAGAAGATCAAAGCCAATGCTTGGGCTCAGAAGTGTGGTTTTAAGTCCTGATGAAGAAGGCTGAATGAACATTCTCTCTTCCAGTTTGTCCTCTCCAAGGACTCTGGCTGAGGATACTCCTGAGCATTTCTGGTTGATCCTGACTATTTTGCCTAAAGGGGGTTTCGGAATCAAGTAAAAACATAAAAAGTAGGGGATGGAGGGGGCTCCCCAGGCTAGATTCCCATAACAGCCTGGAACAATTTCCAGGAAACACACAAATGCCAGTCTCATTTAAGCAAATAAAAGCCTTATTACTCCTATGCTATTAGTACTAGGATGCACAGACATCATTAGGGGGAAAAAATCATCTTAATGAACATATTTATTAAGTGCTTTTGTTCCACTGAGGGGCAGTTAATGTGATACAGGCCAAGTGGCAAACACAACATTAGAAGTTATACTTTGAGGATTGTACCTTTATTTAAATCCTTGGCAACGCTCTAATCAAATAACTCTTTTGAAATTGCTTCCAACAGTCTCTAATCCTTTATGACTTTTAAAAAGAAACTTGTAATTTTCATTTAAGAGCTTCTAATTTACCTAAAACTCTAAGTGTATAAAAGTGACTCAAGCTTCATGGATTGTACAGCTCAAAGGATATACTAAATTCATTCCCAGCTGTAAAAGACTACTCCTAATAATTTTTAGAAAGAAAACATTAAAAAGTGTCTATTGCGACAATCTGGATGGAACTGAAAACCATCCTCCTTAGTGAAGTATCGCAAGAACGGAAAAACAAACACCACACATACTCACTATTAAATTGGAACTAACTGATCAGCACTCATGTGCACAGATGGAAGTAAAACTCAATGGAAATCACACAAGTGGGAGGGGGTAGGAAGGAATGGGTGAAATCATACCTAACGGGTATAATGTACAGTATCTGGGTGATGGGCACCCTTACAACTTTGATTCAAGCAGTACAAAAGCAATCCATGTAACCAAAACATACGTACCCCCACAATATTCTGCAATAAAATGAAAAAAATGTATCTATCTACCATAGTTATCTCACAATACAGCTAAAAACTGAGTGACTCTATATCCAGCTGGAATCAGAGTTTGTGGATTATTCCACAAAACATAAAAAGAAAAGAAGCTCTCACTCTTTGCTGGCTAAATGCTGCAGGCCCTGGCATTGGCTGAAGAGAGCTCTGGACATTCACTGTAGCATGAAATCTCATCTCATACATAAAAGACCACAAATGCAATGGCATAATTCATGCTAAGGTGACCAATTCATGTTCGGGACTTCCCTCTTTTGAACACTGAAAGTCCAGTGTCCTGAGATGCCCGCCCCTGCAGACACACGAGCACAGTTGGTCACTCTAAATTTGCCCTAACCCTTACTTCCTAGGTTTTGTTGTCCAGTGTGTTACCAGGGCTATTTCACCCAAATTTAAACAATCAGGAGCTGTGCTAAAGGCACTCTTGAGGTAATAAGCCCAATACTGAAATCCAATCTTCTAGGCTTCACGCAATCACTGAAGCTTTTCATTCTTACTCACCTGTCCATTCTTATCTCTCAATCTTAATATTTATGACCTTATTTTTCCTAGATGTGGGGACATCCATGACTGGGAACATTTTCAGAATTTAATAGCCAATGAAAGGGGGAGGGGAAAGCTTCCTGGCACAATGTCAGTACAGAGACAGGCCCTGCCCCATTCCTAGATTCTCAACGAGACAATCAATGGAAGATAGAATTAGATCAAAACCTCTTTCAGCACTAAATATTAGGGAAAGGTGCTCAGAATGCCAGAAGTGCGAGGAATCGTGCTGAATGTAGTACAGATAGAATTAAAGACGGGCAAGGAAGCTGACAAATAACTGTCCCTCTGAAAGAGCAGCTTGCCTGGTAAGTATATCAATCAGATCCTGAGGGAAGCACTTGACCTTCTAACTCAGAGAGTGGAGAGCAGGAGAGCAGGAGAGAAGCTATGGGGCACCCAGAGGGCACCTGCCCTCTGGTGGGGTTCCCTCGCCTCTGTAGGGAGCATTGCGTGCACACAACCTAGGATACTCACAGAGCGCAGGCTGCTGTTTTAAGCAACCACTTTAAGAAGAGAACCAGGCACTGCTGAGGCAAGGAACCGGAGTGAGCGGCTATGCCAGGGCTGGCCCCAAACCTACCACTGTTTGCTCACACTGCAAGCATCCATACCACAGAAAGACAAAAACAAGTTATTAACCACACTCCAATTTATCAAATCGCTCATCTGGCTGTGT
Source organism: Lepilemur ruficaudatus (assembly GCA_963574885.1). Taxonomy (NCBI): domain Eukaryota; kingdom Metazoa; phylum Chordata; class Mammalia; order Primates; family Lepilemuridae; genus Lepilemur; species Lepilemur ruficaudatus. The sequence continues at coordinate 155,106 of CAUYRT010014648.1, forward strand.
AAGGATACATTTTCTTCCTTCTGCCTTCAAGTAATGGATTTGGCCAGGAATCCACACTAATCTCTCACAGGACCAAGCTCAACTCCTTGCCTATAAGCTAGTATTAGTCCTCTTTCTATGAGGATAAATAGACAAAGAGAAATTGCCAGAACTATACAAAAATACTACAGTTCAAAGGAAGAAAACCACTGTGATTGAAACTCTCTTCTGAAAAAGGTTTACTCAAATTGACAAGAAAAAATTTTAGAAAATTCTCAATTTTTTGAGAAGACGCTTGACTCAAGAAGGCACTGTGTCTGTGAAAATAAGGCAAGCAGACATGCCTATGAAACAGTATGAGAGCAGGAAAAACTGCTTGGAGTTAATTTTTTTTAATGGTATTTCTTCATTTAAAATGATGATTGATGGGGTGAACCATAGAACGCATGCTACAGAAAAATCAAATTACTGCACTGGATGAATAAACTTAAAGAAATCTAGAACTTAGAGGAAAAATGAGAAATTAGTGACAGAAAACATAAGACATGAGGAACACATACTAGAGGCCAAAATATATATAACCCAAGTCACAGAAAGAAAGCAGAATACAGAGAGATATAAGAATAATCAAAGAAATAATAGCAGAATATTTTTCCAAAGTTGTGAAAATCCCTTAATCTGAATCTGTACTATAAAGTGGTTATATAAGCACATAAACAAGAAAAACTTCAGTATAAAATAATATGAATGTCCAAAGAGAAAAAAACTTACCAAAATGCAACCAAAATGAAGATGGCCTCAGACATCTCCCTAACATCAAATATCAGAGGTCACAGGAACAACATCTATGGAGTTTTAAGGAGGAAAGTCTGTTACCCAAGAATCCTCTAGCCAATCAAGGAGATATTCACATGGGAAAGTATAGGAAATCACTCTTACGTAATGCAAAAGCTCACAAGAATATGCCACTACCATTCCCCTGCCATCAGTCTTCATGAAAATTATTACAAACTATACTTTGGCTGACCAAGAGAGCGATCAAGATTTAGGAAAAAAAGGCTAGCAGTAATCATAAAAGCAGTTAAATAATTTCAAATATAGTTAACTTAATGCAAGTTTTAAAATTAATACTTAAAGGTAAATATATTTCATGTAAGATAAATACTAAAAAATCTAAGCAAAAAATTGAAAATCATATATTAAAAAATACCTAGGAGGTGGGCAGAAGGGTTGGATAAAGTAAATGTTACAAAAATCACTAACATCTCAACAGAAAAATGGGCAAAATATGATTGGCCAATGAATAACAGAAACAAGTATACATAATAGCCAAGAAAATTGGAAAATGTTCAACCCCACAAATAAATAGATGAAATTTAAAACAGCAGTATGTTATTTTCACCCCTCAAATTGATAAAAAATATTTTTATGAGCTTCAAGTCAAGGCTAAGTGGAAAAAAAGTTGAAAAATATAAAAGAAATTGGCAAAAATATTTTTAAATTGTAATGCTTAGCATTGTGTAGAGTAAGGTAAAGTAGGCTGGTGGACTACTGACGATCTCATTTCATAAACTGCAGGTGGGAATGTAAATTGAAAACAGTCTTTCTGAATAACAAATAGTCTGACAATAGAATATGTACAGTTTTTAAATGTCCATACCCTAATTCCTTACCAAAGCATTCCATGTCTAATGATTTTTCCTATGAAAATAAAGATATATGTACAAGGATGTTCACTGTAGCAACCTACACAATATCAAAAAACTTGAATTAAATAACTAATGTAGAGGATTAATTTTTGTCATTTAAAAAAATGTTTAAGCTTTACTGAAGTATAATTGACAAAAATTTTACATATTTACAATGTAATATATTTATATATACATTATGAAATCATTCTCCTAATCAATCTAATTAACATATCCATGACCTCAGTTATCTTTTTTGTGTATGGGGTGGGAACATTTAAGATCTACTCCCTTAACTACTTTCACGTATATAATACAGTATTATTAAATATAGTCACCATGCTGTATATTAGGTCTCTACAGCTTATTCATCCTGCATAAATGAAACCTTGTACTCTTTGACCAACATCTACCCACCACCTCCTCAAGCCCCTGAAAACCACCATTGTATTCTAGGCATCTATGAATGTGACTTTTTCAGATTCCACATATAAGTGAGATCATGCGGTATTTACTTCACTTGGCATAACATCTGCCCTGTCCAACCATGTTGTCACAAATGACAGGATTTCCTTCTTTTTAAGGCTTAGTAATATTTCATTGCATGTGTTTGTGTGCATTCGTTTTATGTGTGTGTATATATATATACACACATCACATATATATATACACATCACATTATATATATATACACACATCACATCACGTGTATATATACATATGTGTGTATATATATACACATCACACATATATATGCACATATATGTGTGTGTATGTATATATATATACACACACACATGTCACATTTATTCATTCATCTGTCAACAGACATTTAGGTTGTTTCCACATCTTGGCTATTGTGAATAATGTTGCAATGAGCATGGAAATACAGATATCTCTTCAAGATACTGACTTCATTTCCTTTGGATATATACCCAAAAGTGAAATTGCTGGATCATAAGAAAGAAAACTCCATGCAGTTTTCCATAATAGCTGCACCAATTTACACTCACATCAACAGTGTACAAGCCTTCCCTTTTCCCCATATCCCTGCCAACACCTGTTATCTATTGCCTTTTGGATAATAGCCACTCTAACATGCATGAGGTAATACTTCACTGTAGTTTTGACTTGCGTTTCACTGATGATTAGTGATGTGAGCACATTTTCATATACCTGTGGCCCATTTGTATGTCTTCTTTTCAGAAATGTACATTCAAGTCCTTTACCCATTTTAACATCAGGTCATTTGTTAACTTGCTCTTGAGTCTTCTGAGTTCCTTACATATTTTGGATACGAACTCTATCAGATGCATGGTTTGCGAATATTTTCTCTCATTCCATAGGCTGTCTCTTTACTATGTTGATGTTTCCTTTGTTGTGCAGAAGCTTTATAATTTGACACAATCCCATATGTCTGTTTTTGCTTTTGTTGGATGGGTCATATCCAAAAAATCCTTTCCCTGACCAATGTCAAGAAGCTTTTTACCTATTTTCTTCTAGTAGTGTTACAATTTCAGGTTTTATGCTTGTCTTTATTTTGAGCAGATTTTTATACACAGTGTGAGGTAGGTGTCCAGTTTCATTCTTCTGCATGTGATATCCCATTTTTTCACTACAATTTATTATTAAGGAAACTATCCTTTCCCCAACGTACGTTCTTGGCATCTTTGTCAAAGATCTCTAGATTGTAAATATGTAGATTTCTAGGTTTTCTACTTTGGTCCTTTGGTCTATATGTTTGCCATTCTATTTTGATTACCATAGATGTGCAGTATATTTTCAGATAGTATGAGGCCTCCAGCTTTGTTTTTGTTGCCCAAGATTGCTTGGGCTATTCGGGATCTTTCGTGGTTCCACATGAATTTTAGCATCATTTTTCCTATTTCTATGAAAAATGCCATTGGAATTTTGATAGGGATTTCATTGCATCTATATATCACTTTGGATAATATAAATGTTTTGACAATATTGATTCTTCTAATCCATGAAAAAAATCCATATTTTATTTGTTCTTTCAATTTTGTTCATCAATGTTTTATAGTTTTCAATGTTCAGGACTTTCACTTCCTTGGTTAAATTTATTCTTAGTTATTTCTTATACTATTATAAATACGATTGTTAATTTCTTTTTCAGACAGTTCATTGTTACTGTCTAGAAACGCAACTGACTTTTTTATGTTGAGTTTGTACCCTGTAACTTTACTGAATTTGCTTATTATTTCTAAAAGATATTTGGTAGATCTTCAGGGTTTTCTATATATAACATCATGTCATCTGCAAACAGTTTTACTTCTATCTTTCCAAATTGGAAGCTTTTTACTTCTTTACCTCACCTAAATGCTCTGGCTAGGACTTCCACTACTGTGTTGAATAGAAGTGGCAAAATTGAGTATTTTTGTCTTGTCCTGATCTAAGGGGGAGACTTTCCAGCTTTTCACTGTGGAGGATTATGTTGACAGTGGGCTTCTAATATATGGCCTGTTTCATGTTGATATACATTCCTTCTATATCTAATTTGTTGAGAGTTTTTATTATGAAGGATGCTAAATTTTTTGAAATGCTTTTTCTGTATCAATTGTGATGATCATATGATTTTTACCTTTCATTTTATTGATGTCACACATAACATTTATTGATTTGCACAGGTTGAACCATCCTTGTATCCCAGGGATAAGATCATAGTATATGATCCCTTTCCAGTGCTACTGAATATGGTTTCTTGGTATTTTCTTGAAGATTTTTGCATCTATGTTCATCAAGAATACTGAGCCTGTAATTTTCTTTTCTTGTAGTATCTTCCTCTGCTTCAGTATCACAATAATGCTAGCCTCATAAAATGGGTTTGAAAGTGTTCTTTCCTCTTCAGTTTTTTGGAAGAGTTTGGGAAGTACTGGCATTAATTCTTTTTTAAATGTTTGGTAGAATTTACCAGTGAAGCCCTCAGGTCCTAGGCTTTTCTTTGTTGAGAGGTTTTGATAATTGATTCAGTATCATTACTCATCATTGGTCATTTCAGATTTTCTGTTTCATCATGATTTAGTCTTTGCAGGTTGTATGTGGCTAGCATTTTATCCATTTCTTCTAGGTTATACAATTTGTTGGCGTATAATTGTTCATAGTAGTCTCTTAAGATCCTTTGTATTCCTGTGGTATCTGTTGTAACGTGTTTGCTTTCTTTACCATCTTATTTATTAAATGAGTCTTCTTTTTTTCTTTGTCTAGCCAAAGGTTTATCAATTTTGTTTATCTTTTCAAAAAACGGAATCTAGTCCAATGTGGTAGCACACACCTGTAATCTTAGCTACTCAGGAGGCTGAGACAGAAGGATCATGTCAGCCCAGGAGTTCAAGACCAGCCTGGGCAACATAGCAAGACCTCATCTCTAAGAAAAGAAAAAAACAAAAGTTTAGTTTCATTGACTTTTCTATTGCTTTTCCAATTTCTGTTTCATTTATTTCTGCTCTGATTTTTATTATTTCCTTTCTTCTGCTAACATTGGCCTTAATTTGTTCTATTAATACTTTTGCCAATTCCTTGAAGTGTACAGTTAGGTTGTTTGAGATTTTTCTTTTTTCTTAAGGTAGGCATTTATTGCTATAAACTTCCATCTTACAATGCTTTTCCTACATCCCATAAATTTTGGATGTTGTGTTTCCATTTTCATTTCTCTCAAAATATTTTCTGATTTCTTTATTGACAAATCGGTTGTTTGAGTGAATTTTTAAATTTCCACATATTTATGAATTTTCTAATTTTCCTATTATTGATTTCTAGTTTTATATTATTGTGGTTAAAAAAGATACCTGACATGATTTTAATCTTCTTAAATTTGTTAATACTTTTTTTGTGCCTTAACACATGATCTGTATTTGAGAATGTTCCATGTGCACTTGAAAAGAATGTGTATTCTTCTGCAATAGGATGGAATGTTCTGTATACGTCTGTTACATCCATTTGGTTTATGGAATTGTTCAAGTCTGCTGTTTCCTTATTGATTTTCTGTCTGATCTATTGACTGTTGAAAATGGAGTACTCAACTCCCTTACTATTATTACTATTTTTCTCTTCAATTCTGCTAATATTTGCTTTATATATTTACGTGCTCTAATATTGGGTGCATATATACAGTCATCCCTTGGTATATGCAGGGGATCAGTTCCAGAACCTTCCACATTACCCAAATCCACATATATTCAAGTCCCACTGCTGGCCCTACAGAACCTGCATATAAGAAAAGTAAGCCCTCCACACATGTGAGTTTTGCTTCCCGCTAATACTGTATTTTCAATCCCTATCTGGTCAAAAACAAATCCACGTATAAGTGTTATACCTGTGTAGTTCAAACTCATGTTGCTCAAGGGTCAACTGTATTTATAATTGTTATGTCCTATTGATGAACTGACTCCTTTAACATTATATAATAACCTTCTTTGTATCACGTGACTTAAATTCTATCTTGTTTGATATAAGTATAGCTACCTCTGCTCTCTTTCCATTACCATTTGCATGAAATATCTTTTTTAAACACTTCATTTTAAGCCTATCTGTGTCCTTAGCTAAAAGTGAGTCTTTTGTAGGCAACACAGTTTGATCTTTTTTTTATCCTTTTAGCCATTCTATGTCTTTTGATTGGAGAATTTGACTCATTTACATTTAAAGTAATTATCGGTAGGTAAAGACTTACTACTGTCATTTTGGTCATTGTTTTCTTATTTTTTTATAATTTCATTGTTCCTTTCTTCTTCTCTTGCTTGTGATTTGATCATTTTTTTGCAGTGGTATGCTTTGATTCCTTTGTCTTTACCTCCTGTATATCTACTATGTTTTTCTTTGTGGTTACCATGAGGCCTACATAAAACATACAAATAACTATGTTAATAACAACTTAACTTTGACTGCATATAAAAACTTTACACATTAACCTTTCCTCTCACGTTTTATGTTATTGATGGCACAATTTAAATCTTTTACGTGTATCCATTAAAAATTATTGTAGCAATAGTTATCTTTAATATTTTTGACTTTTAGGTTTCATATGAGCATTAAAGGTGATTTACACACTACCGTTACAGTATTAGAATAGTCTTAGTTTGAGTATATTTTTACCTTACAATAAATTTTAAAGTTTAATATGTTTTCATGTTGTTAGTTAGCCTCTTTACATTTTAACTTGGAGAACTCTGTTTAGCAATTCTTATAGGCAGGTCTAGTGGTGATGAACTCTCACAGCTTTTGTTTGTCTGGGAAAAATCTTTCTCTTTCCTTTATTTCTGACGGACAACCTCACCAGGTAAGGTGTTCTTGGTTGGCAGGGATGTTTCTCTTTCAGTATTTTGTACAGATCATCCTGTTCTCTCCCGGCCTCTAAGTTTTCTGCTGAGAAATCCACTGATAGTCTTATGGAGGTTCCCTTATATGTAATAGTCCACTTTTCTCTTATTGCTTTCAATATTTTCTCTTTGTCTTTGACGTTAGAGACTTTGGTTACAATGTGTCTTGGTGAATATATATTTATAATTAATCCATCTGGGGTTCTTTGGTCTTCAAGGACCTGAATGTTAATTTCCCTCTTCAGATTTGGGAATTCTTGTGTTACTTGTTCTTCAAATAAGTTTTCTGACTCTTTCTCTCTCTCTGCTTCTTTTGTCATTCCCATAATGTACATATTAGCTCGCTTGATGATGTCCTATAAGACCTATAGGTTTTCTTCATTCTTTTTCATTCTTTGCTGTTGTTGTTACTTTGGGCAATTTCAAATGACCTATTTCTAAGCACACTGATTCTTTCTTCTGCCTGATTGAGTTTGCAGTTGAAGCTCTCTATGGAATTCTTCAGTTCAGTCATTGTGTTCTTCAGCCCTAGAATTTCTGTCTGGATTTTTTGTTTGTTTGTTTGTTTTTATGGTTCTCTTTGTTGAACTTCTCAATGTGGTCGTACATTGTTTTGCTGATTTAGTTTAGCTGTCTGTGATCTCTCATAGCTTACTGAGCTTCAAGATGATTATTTTAAATTCTTTGTCAGGCAGTTCATAGATCTCCATTTCTTTAGGGTCAATTACTAGAGATTTATGTTGTTCCTTTGGTCATGTTTCCCTGATTATTCATGATTCCTGTAGCCTTGCATTGGTCTCTGCACATCTGAAGAAGTAGGAATGTCTTCTAGTCTTTACAGATTCGTTTTGGGAGGGAAATCTCTTCACCAGTCAGCCCATGCAGATATTATGGATGGGTTACTTGGCAGAGTCCACAGGCAGGCTTGCTGTTGGAGTCCTCAGGGTGGCTGCCCTGGTGCTTGGACAAGCAGGCAGGCAGGCTTAATACCTGGGTCCACTAGGGTGGGCCTGTAACATGGGTCCACTAGGGCAGGTCTGGAGCTGGGGTCCACCTGGGTGTGTCTGCCCCATGGGTCTGCAAAGGCAGGCCTGAAATTTTGGTCTATGGGTACAAGCCTAGGTCCTGGGCCCACTGGGGCGAACCTGGCAACTGGGTACATGAGGGTAAGCCTGTTGCTAGCATAAGCCTAAAGTCTAAGTCTGCAGGGGTGAGCCTGGAGCCTGAAGCCTGATTCTACATGTGCCAACTCAGTGCCAGAGTCTACCATAGTAGAACTGGAGTTTGGGTCCACTGATAACTGGATCCACAAGGCAGGCCTGGATCCTGGGTCCTTGAAGGCTACCCTGGGGCAAACCTGGTGCTGGGGTGGGCCTGGAGACTGGGTTTGTGGGAACCAGCTTGGAGCCTCAGTCTGAAGACGTCAGCATAGCACCAGGGTTCACTGGGGTGGGCCTGTGGCCAGGTCCACAGCAAAGTCAGGTACTCACTTCATTTTCCTTCCCCCACACAAATGGTATCCCTTTTGATACTGCTGCCCGGGCTTGGGGGAGGGGTGACACGGGTAATTTGAAACTATTATTTTTACTCTTTTCAATGTATCTTATTTCTATACTTTACCTGGGTACTATAATCTCTCACTTGGACTCCTTAACTCTTATAAAGGTATTCTTATGCATGGGTAGTCATTCAAATTGATGTTTCTGCAAGAAAACGAGAACCGAAAATTCCTATTCTGCCATCTTGCTTGAACGTAGGGGATTAATTTTTAAACCAGTTTTTAACAATAACATTTTCAAGGAATATTTAATGATAAGAAAAAATGCTCAGAATATAAAAGTATTGGGAAAAAATATAAAACATTTTAACAATATGATATAAATTTTATAAAAAGAAAAAAAAAACTATGTTACCAAGCATAGAAAGAAACACGAGGAGGAATTAAACCAAATAGCTATAAATACTATTATCTCTTCTTTATACTTTTCTATAGTTTGCAAATTCTCTACAATGAGCATGTATCCTATTTCATCAATTCCAAGGTACACATTTTTCCTTCATATTTAATATCTCTGAAAATATTTAACATCTCTTGAAAGTTATGGCATCTTTGACTGTATGATATATTGTTACTTTTGTACTTAGCAATAAAAATAATACAATAAGTATTCATTATATTTTAAAGCTGCAAATGGAAATGTTCAATGAAGAAATAATTAAAAAAGAGGTATTCATTCACCAAATAAATAGGATGGCATGCAGCCATCAGTGAAGGTGGTAAGAGCTTTGGTAAATCTTCCCCTAAGTATAATTTTCTATGGGATTAAAAACTCTTTTATAAAAACAAGTGTGGAGATGAGGATGACCTGAAGTTACATAGCTTCCTCTCTCCCTCTCCTCCTTTTATTAAAATTAACTTTTGTGGAATGCTTAGTTTGTTATTAGGTTTTGAAGAGAATAGATTCTTGAGGTTAATAATTCATTTTTGCCATCTAAATATGCAAAAAGATCTCTAATCCCATTTTGGCAAGGGCTACCTTCCCCTTTTATTCTTCCAAGTTACAACTCTTCCCAAGAGACCACAGGGGATAGGGAGTTGCGTAAATAGAAAGATGAGAAGGAACAGAAGTTGGGTTGACAGAAAAGGTGATGAAGTATTACAATAATTTTCTTCTTTTCCTCCTTTGTATATGCAGAACCATCATTTCTGTCCATGGTTCCAGTGAACTGTGGGGAGCAGAACTTCCCAAATAAAGTTAATGAATGAAAGAGAAGAAGCCACTTAAACTTCTAATTTCTATTTGTTCCTATACATTCTGACTCCCTTCTTTACTCACTACTATCTTACATCCAATTTTCCATCAGTAATTGAGAAAGATGGCTATGGTTTCTGGGTAATACTCAGGGAGGAAAAAGGGATGTTCTCTCCAAATATGTGGTAAGTTCCTATTATGCGCAGGGTTCTAAGAGCTGTAGGTAGTATAAAAATGTATATAATACAGGTTCTCAAGAAACTTAACTCTTAGATAAGATTTCTACACCAATAACTACAGTCCAGAGGGGAAAGAGAGTTGTAGCATCCACACTGATTGGTTAGTACCCATCCCATTGTGGGTACCCCAACCAATTATAGGACATACTAGAAAACCACTATAACATATTGACCAAGGGTTATAATTTATATCTTTTAAAAAAAACTTAAGATGCTTATTGAGCCTATGAGACAAAGTCTAATGAATCTTCCAGCATGAGATATATAGTCTGACCTTGAAATCTGCTATAGGGACTGACTAAATCAGGAAAGTCAGACTCATTCCTGGTCTAGTCCTGAGTTCAAACCTTCAATAAGGACCAATTGAAAAAAAATAATGGCACATTTACAGTCATTCTTCCACTGTCTTTACGTAAGTAGCAAATAATATATACAAGGTATAAACCTAATTAAAGAACCGAAAATTTATGTTCCACAGCTCACGCTTTTAGGAATTATATTATAGCATAGATAGCCAAAGAGGGCATATTAAGACTGCTAGCCACTGGGAAAACTTCTACCCACTTAACCCAGATGCAGAATTACCCTGATACAGTATGATTCTGATTGAATGAAATATGAGAGAACAAAAAGATCTCAAAATTAACACTAAAACATCCATCCTCAGCTTTAAAGAAACAAACACATTATTCTTATCTTTGGTAGCTGTCTTATAAAAGATTTAAAAGAGACTTCAAAACCTTTCCAAGCAAGGAGTTTTCAAGGACAAAATAAATATTTCCTTTTGCCTGTATGGCCAAGACATATTGCCATGAAATGAAAGAAAAGCCAATCCCTGGTTCATTCCTTCACTTATTAGTTCAACAGTTACTTGGTAAGCACTTACCATGTTCAAAGTACTGTGTTAGGTGCTATAGAAAACACAAAGCTAAAACGGCCCATGTCCTTAGTAATCGACAACATAATAGAATTTTTAGAAAATTTAAAGATGACAGAATTTATAGAAAATCCTAAGAAAGAGAAACACAAGGGACCCAAGTGAAAATGGAATTGGCACAGGCATTCAATGAAAGAAATCCAGTATAACTGTAAGGTGGGGTTTGAAGAAGCCAGTATTTATCAAACATTAAACAAGTCATATGAGCAATCTATAAAGTGGTTCTAAAAGTAAGCAATCAGGAAAAAATAAAACTAAAAGTAAATGTTAAGTAGCAAAACTTAGCAAGAGTGAGAGGTAGTCTGATAGAGCTAATTCCATCATACTTAATGTATGAACAACCAAGAGTGCTTGAAGTTGTTAGATGAAGAAATAGAAGTATATGTTTAATAGTAATGGAGGGAATCAAAGAACAAAATGCAAGTACAGTCACTTTCCATTTTAGATCTTCCTCAGCTGTTTATATTTTTATTTTCTAACATGAGTATTATTTTTATAATAACAATAATAATATAAATGAGGTACAGACATAAAAAAGTTTCCAGGATATATTACTTATTAAGTAAAAAAAGCAAATACTATAGTAATATGTTTATTAAAGTCCCATTTATGTTTCTTAACATATAAATATATTAACATAACTATATTTATGTTAACGCTTACAAAAGGACCAGATGGGACAGCAAGGTAAAAGAGAATTTCCGCATTTTATTCTATGTAGTTTCACAACTTTGGATGCAAATACATGTATGTATCTATCACTTATTCAATTTTTTCCCTACATTTTTAAATAGAAAGGATACCATAACTATAACATTAGTAGAGACAGCATGGATCAGTGGTAGAAAGCGCAGTTTTGCATCAGAAAAATCTGGATTCAAACACAAGCTTCATTAGGTATGTCACTTTGAACAAGGTATTATACCTCTCTAAACTTCAGTTTCTTTTTCTAAAAAAGAGCTTTCTGAGATCTAATTCACATACCATACAATTCACCCAATTTAAGTACATAATTCAATGTACTTTAGTATGTTCACAGGGTTGTGCGACTGTGACCACAAACTAATTTTAGAGCACTTTCATACCCTTAAAAGAAACCCAGTATCCATCAGCAGTCAACCTCCACTAATTTTCTTTTCTGGAACAAAATGAGTGTCAGAGGACTACTACCTGACAGTCTTGTAATGAGGAGTAAACAAAATACATCAAAGCTTCCAGCAGTGTCTGGCAATCAGTGGGCACTCATTACATGCCTTTCAGGTAAAGTTCAAGACAGAAATGATGTAGATATGAGTAAACGCCTGGATGTGATAAGAAAGTATAAGAAACAGATACAATCTTTCAAATGGAACATATTCAGATCCTTAGCCTCAGAGCAAATTCCGTAAGTCATGGCCCTCTTCCCAATTCTATGAAATACAAAACAAAAAAATCAGGTATCAAGTCAAAAAGCACAAGTTTGAAAATGTCAGCATTTGGAGACACACTTTAGGTAAAAGTTTCAGGGGGAGAGATACAGCCTCACCCCTGCAAAAAAAAGTGAATACAAGAAGCAAGTAGTGCAGCTGCTGAGAAGATAACAAGAATATCTTAAGTTCACATTGGACAAGCAGTTGAAACTATACTGTCATGTTTCTACTTTTCAAAGTGAAAATAAACATGACAGGTGCTCATTTGGCTGTTCAAGCACTTTCCACTTAAATGGCAATTCCTCAAGCTTACCGACTGCAGCCTCAAGTTATAATTTATTACTGTTTCTGTATTATTCCCTTGCCTCGGCAGAAAGCAGAACATAGCACCTACATTTCAAGACCCATGAGAGGTAATAAAGTATAATTATTTTTAATTTATGACTAAGCCATAAATTATATGTACGTTTTACTTTAACTAGTCGGTCAGAGGTTGGGGGAGGAAGGGAATGGGGTCATAGGAAGAAACAGCAAAAGCCTTTTCCTTTGCATAAAACGTCTAAATCAGGGCAAGGTTGAGGGACACCTGGAAGATTTACAAAGATACCACGACCACAGTCTCCAAGTTAAGTCTCAAGGGAGTCACCAGTTAAGAGACTTTAAACTCCTAGAGGCCTCTGTTCTCCCTATACACAGGGCTACAGACTCCACCTAGAGTGGCCATGTTGACTTGAAATATAGAAGCCTGGCAGAATTTCAGGTCATACCACATCAAACATTCGCAGTGCTCTGGGTCTTGCTGCCTCTAAGCCATAGGTATTTCAAGGAAGGTGAACTTAATCTATAAAAAACTACTGCCCAGGATCTATAAGTAAAGTTAGCCTCAATCAAAGTAAGACTGATTACCACGGGGCTTGGATACACCAATGGCCAGATGTTAACTCTTCTCACCCTCAAGAGTCCATTGGTGAGATTTCCCTTTCTTGTAGTTCCTTTATGTGACAAATATATACATGAAACAGTAGGGTGCAAAGCTGACAAAACTCAGGATATGAAGCAGGATAAGGAAAAAAGCATTCAATATTCTTCTATCATCCACGTGCCTCACTGGTTCACCAATATGCCATGGCCCAAGCGCCGATCTTCATAGTAAGTCCCCACATTCAAATCATAGCTTGCAAAGCACTTTCCCACACATTTTCTTATTTGTATTCACACTTATGCTGGTAAGGAAGGATCATTAGGCACCCACTTTATAGTGGAGGCAGAGACTCAGAGAGGCGCTAACAAGGCATAGCCAATCTGGAGCCTGGTCACCTGACAGATAATCCCATGGCCTTTTCATTATTATTCTACCCTAAACTGTTGGTGAGGTAAAGCAAAACCAAAAAAGAAATGCTATACATTTCAATTTATACTGCTTTTTTCTTTTTTGCAGGGGAATTTTTACCTGGCAACTAACTGCAGCTTTGAAATAGCTGATTGTTATAGTAACAACAGGTATTTGAAAGTGAGGTTTACTTGGGTTTAAGTAAACAAAAGTAAAGACAGCAGAGAGAACGGAGTCACAAATAGTGACATATACAAAACAAAAATAAATTAAAGGTGAGAAAAAATGGGATTCGCCCCAAATGTTTACCTAGCACTCACCTTTGTCCTGAAACATCCCACCTCCACACCCAGCTCCTGGTTAATGAACATAATTTCGTTGATGTCCCTTGAACTGTATAATCTGTTCCACAAAAAATAAACGCACAGTTTGTCTCCAGGCCATTTTTAAGTCCCTAACTCCCTGGTTACATTCAGTCTATGGAAAACATCTGTGGCAAAGTAAATCATCCTACTCTGAGCAAGACCAGAGTGTATTTTTTTTTCTCTAAGTGTGTTTTGAAGTCCTGGTTAGAAAATTAGTGAAAATTGTAAATCTGTTTGCAAATCTGGTCATGTCTAACTCTGAGATTAGGGCAAAGATTCCAATTTAAAAGTAAAACCGTGACAACCCCAGTTAAGCGTGTCCTCAGGCACTGCCAGCAGGGCCTTCACTCACTTCCACAGGCAGTGGATTTATTACAGGCACCCGACACGTTCTCCATCAGACACCCCTGGAGTATTTACTTGAGACAGCAGGGTTCAGTCTGCACTTCCTCTGCAGACCAATATATTATTATAAATTGAGCTAAACTGTTTCCTTTTCATAAGTGCTATGAAGTTCAGATTTCAGATATCAGCACAGGGCTGAGGTCCCTCCGTGGGGCTCCTTGTGCTATTTGGATTGAAAAGAGAAAAGGCCGCATTATTAGACCATGGTTGCTTTTATTTTTGATTGTTTTAATAAGAGGAGATGAAGGAAGATTCATTTTAGAAATCAAGTATGATATCTTAATAAGAACATATATTCTAAACGCAGACTTTGGGGTACACTGTGCTGGGCTTGGCACAGGTCGGTAGGATACCAACTATTTCACCTATATCTGAAGGCAGGAAATCAGGAGATTTTGTATCTTGGATAACAGCTGCTATAAAATAACACTAATTTCTTCAGTTTATCACATATCATAACTGAAGGGACCCAATGTATATTTAAAAATTTATATTCGTTATAACATGTAAATTAAATGAATATAATTATTTAATGTTTTCATCATGAATCCATTTTAAAAAACATAACTTTGAAAAGACATGGAAAAGAAGGAAACAAACAGAACACCATCATCTCCTCCTTTTCTTCTCTTCCTGAACAATTTAGTCCGAAAGCCATTAGGTGAGGCAGAGGCATCACGCTGAGGTGAAGGGAGGGCAAAAAAGCCCAGAGCAGGGCTCGGCACTGGAGTAGGGTGAGGAGGGCATCGTGCTGGGGGAGGAGCGGTGGACCGACATGGAGTGTCAGACCCCGAGTAGGATAAAATGGCAAGATACAATCCGTGCTTCTGACTAGCTGTGTAACCATGGCTAAGTACCTACATAAATTTAACCTCGATTTCTTCTTTTGCAATACAGCTAATATTTGCTTCTCAGGGTTGGTGAGAAAATTCAAAGAAAGCTTGACTTATTTTTATTCGTATTACTACTACAATTCCAGACATGTATACGTCTAGAAAAAGACTGAAAAGGAATACACTAACTCAAGCATAAACCTGATTTTTACATTCTTTCATTTTATACTTTTCAGTTTCTTTTCTCTGCAATGAGTACATATTGCTTATTTAATCAGAAAAGGACACATAAGACATTATTAAATATATGGAATATAGCTGAACTTTTACAATGCATATTTACTACATTTATATACAGAAAAAAATTAATAAAGCTATTTTAAGATACCATTCTGGCTGTCTTTCTTTTAAAGACACAAGTTGCTAATATAAACTCCTGAACAAAGTATCCAAAGGAAAGCGATTTGTTGGCTAAAATTAACACCTATTCAGACTCAAGCCAAATATTCACATTTGGGTAGTACAGAAAAAAATGAGTTAATAATCTGTTTACCTACAAATGACACTCAACAAAGGTGTAGGGACTTCAGAATAGAAACTTAGTTTCTGTAACAATAATTTATTGTATATTTCAAAATAGTTAGAAGAGGAGAATTATAATGTTCCCTACACAAACAAAAGATAAATGTTGGAGGTGATGGATATCCCAATTACCCAGATTTGATCATTCATTACACACTGTAGACAGATATCAAAATATCACATGTATCCCCAAAATATATACAACTATTACATATCAGGAAGGAAGGAATAAAGGAAGGAAGGAAGGAAGGAAGGAAGGAAGGAAGGAAGGAAGGAAGGAAGGAAGGAAGGAAGGGAGGGAGGGAGGGAGGGAGGGAGGGATGAAGGGAGGAATGAAGGGAG